>JAHIAM010006560.1:0-33625 GCA_021605205.1 Aegilops longissima | reverse complement strand
GCAGCATATTTGCGATATCCTATCGTTCTTTTCAAACGGAATTCTTCTTCGAGCAGATTTCCTGCAAACAAGATCCGTAAGGCACATGCGAAAAGTAGAAGTTCAAATTGTCATGTGATTTCATAGACAAGACCTCATCCCGAACGAGACCAGTGCATAACAATGTTTTTCCATTCAATGTCTTCTAAATTTAGCACAAGAGACTTCACCGAAATTGCTTATAGATTTGCCACCAAAGTGTGATTTCCTCGTAACACCGATATCGCTGCAATGCTTCCTTGAAAAGCACAAGCAAGCTTTCCTCGTCATGACTATCCAGATTGACCTCGCCTAGTTACAACAATGTAATGTAAATCATTGATGTGTTCAATCAGCGTAAAACAGGAAAATAATAACCATGAATAATAGCACTTACACGTAAGTTGGACAGAAGATGTGAAAATGGTGTTTGTCTTCACAATAATCTTCCCATGATGGGAATATATGCACGTAGTCCCTAACAACATTGAAAGCATTGTCTTTAAACTGGAATAAATGAATGGGGTTCCAATCTGCAGGAATTGGCCGCCTCTGCAGCTTGGGATAGGTCTTCGCCGGTGGACTTGCTGTACTTTTTGGTCGGAGGGATTTTTCTGTGGTACAACCGGTGCTATGGCAAATGAAATCGGTATACCTTTTTGCTGGAGTGCAGGTCCCGTGTGGTGGGGCTAGTGGTGTGGCCAAGAAGTATGGGTACAACTCATCGGAGTCGGTCCTAGTTTTGTGTCACGGCTCTATCGAACATGGTAAAGAAGAGCAAGCAGATTTTGATAATAAAATGTTGGTTGCGCAGCGTGCCCACACATGATGAACCAGAGCGCATTAAGAATGCAACTCCCACTGTCTCTCGACCATTTCAAAGGTTGGATGAAGATCCTACGCCTCCTAACCCTTCTTCTTCCTCGTCTGTGATTCTTCCCATACAACACCGCACGGGTCAGCCGGGCCGACCACCGCCCCCACCGCCTGTGTTCCTCCGCCACCCCACCCCCACCCGGCCGAAGTTTTCTTCGTTCGTGAGGCCCCACAACCACCCGAGCCCTTGATCGCACCGCGAACTCCGCGAAGCTCAAAAATCGATCGACCCAATTTTGAAATTTAGTCTACCGTGATTTAACTAGTGTGGAATATAAAAGGGGAAAACCATAAGCATTGGGAGTATAGTGTTGAGCGTGCCATGGCGGATCTGAAGGTGCAAATCGGACAAAGGCAACTTCGCAACCAAGACAAGAAATCAGAGTAAAGCAAAGGCGATCTATTTTCTTGCTGCGATAAATAAGTTGAGCAGATATTTAAAGAGTACCGCCTCACAGTGCGCGCGGTACGATCTGGTGAGAATTTGACGGTGCTGTGGTAGCGATGGCTGTCGGCGGCGTGGAAGCAGATCTAGGAGGGTAGACGGTGGCGGCGGGGTGTGGTGGACGAGACGGTCAGAGGAGCGGCGCCGCAAGGTGGACGACGGCGGGATGAAGCGAGAGGACGGGATGCAAGGATCCCGTCCAAGGCGTGGATGAGAGAGGTCGATCTCTTGTAATGGACGGCAGCGTCGGGGTATCAGCCCGCATGGTGGAGGAGGACGGCGGTGGATGGGGTGGCGGACGGCAAGACGGAGGAGGGTGGGGTGGAGAGGGTGTTTTGGCGCCACGGAGTATGAATGGGGAAAAGGAGGTAGAGAGGAAGGGGAACCATGTAGTCGTATGCCGCTTGTCTCAAATGCGAGGAAATTTACAAACTTAGCCCCTGCTTCAAATTTCTACTACATCACAAGAACATTAGTCGGTTGGGGATAGGACGGTAATCTCGCATACATCAATATTTGCCGACGAGAGTTTGTTTTTGGCGCCCATCGTGTATGAATATGAATCGGGAGGAGTCGATTTTGCCGAGGGCACACTGTGTTTTGGCGCCCACCGTATGAATCCGTGAGAGGCGGTTACGCCACGCTTGGGTGAAATTACAAACCTACCCCTATCGAAACCTATAGAAATCCAGCAGATAGGCTTTGCGGCAGGATAGGCAGAGTGATTTCCATCTCGCAGATTTTGGTTTCAAGGTTATCGCGATTTTCCCCGCTTGCTCAAATTTTGCACAAGGCATTTATCGTACAACTCAATTCAATCCCGCTTGTATTCTACTATTTTTTTCGTGGGGATCCATTTTCAATTGGAATTACATTCTATATACATCATTTTTTACATATATACTTTCAAAAGCACAACAAAGAATTCTGCTCCTTTATATGTATAATATGATTTACAAATACAACGATCTCAAATCTTAAGGTTGAATTCAAAAAATTTAACCAAATTATGTTCTACTAAAATGTATGGATCAGTAATATCTACATATTAAATAACATAGATGTGCGTGAATTCATATGAGTATGCATGTTTGATAGATCAATTTTGGTTCGAGTATGGATTACATGTATCATCATCTCAATTCAAATATTTGAATCCCTTTTTGTTCACTCCTTTCACGCCCATCTCTCTCGCATGCATGCTCCTTCAGTAGCCATCACTCTTTTTTCCAGCTCACCAAGACGCTCACTTCATGTTTCTCCTATCCTCGCAAACATGGTCTCTCGACGCCTCCCTTGAGAAGTGTCACACTCTCCTATCATTATACATTACACGGTTTTCATTATCTCTCACGTCTCTACTGTTCTCCTGTATCACTTGCACCTAAGCTTTTTCACCGCCACACACACAGTCTCCACTGCCTTTCACTTTGTCTTTCTCTCTATGGGATTCTCTCACACACCCTATATGTCTCTACATATGACTCATACCACTAAAATTACTCTCTCTCTCTCTCTAGAGACACAACATTTGTTGCGGTCTCCTTTTCGCTCCATCCCAGATCGACACCGATCGACAACCCCGACTACTGCTCTCTCTCTCTCTCTCTCACACACACACACACACAACTCCTGCTTCCACCCCCTTCCCGACTCACCGCCTCTCTCTCACACACACAAAACTCTCGCCAGACCTCGACTGTATTTCTCTCACAAGCATTTATCGACTAGCTAGCCTCTAGATAGGTTTATACACCCGCACACTCATGCTTCCACCATCGCATACATGTCTCTCTCTCGCTCCTTGTATCTATGTAGCTTTTTCTTCCTTCTTGAGACACGCCTCTCGATCGTGCACACACACACTATCGCCTCATTTTAAGTGATACCTATCGCACACACACTACTTGTGTCTTTGTCACACATGCACTGGCCCTCCTCCACTCTCCTCTCTCTCACACACACATGGGCTTTTTGCAACAACTAGCAAGATGCCATGCTGCACGGAACATCAAGATGCATTTGTATGAGTAGTTTATCTTGTGGGGAAAAGGATGAACGAGGAAGACCTTATTTGCAAATGTGGAGAGGGTGTGGGTATCTTTTGCAAAATTGCCATAGTTTCCTTCCTATCCGTCAGATATAGATCGGACGATATTGCAGGATGGCAGGCACACGATCATCACCGACAATGCTTTTTATAAGAGTAGGGATAAAAATAGAGTTGGTGATGATGGTGGGCCTGCCATCCTGCAATGTAGGTCGTCCGATTTATATCTCGACGGATAGGAAGGAAAATATGGCAATTTACCCACACTCTTCACCACATTTGCAGATAAGGCCTTCCTCGCTCATCCTTTTCTCCCACAAGATTTTGATGTTCGTGCAACGACGGGCATCTTGCTAGTAAGAGTAGAAATTAGACATATACCACTTCTAATCTTGAAACCAACAACATGCCTCCCTTATCTCATCAAAACCGCCAAAGGAATATATTTTGAGTGAAACATAACATATTTTTAGTGATATACGATTTCAAAACTAGACTTTTTTCTATCAAATCGGTGAATATGTATTAATCTACTTTGATCGTGTGGCAACGCATTGGCACATTGCTAGTAGTTATTATAATTTTTGGACACCGCATAAACGGTGGAGTACATATACGAAGAGAAGAGGCGACGCACGCAATGGGCCTCTCGCTGTCTCGCACACATGAGTGTTACGTAAAGGCAACGTTAACAAATAAACCCTAAAACCCTAGGTGCATGATTGCTGCATTCGCGGGTACCGGGTACGTGGTGGAGCACCTTTGTAGGAGTTGATGGTCGGGACCACAGGTGAATGACTTGGAGCGCGGTGGCTCACCAGTTTCCACAGACTAAGTAGCCACGTTTAAAATATCGTTTTTTAGCGGGGGTTAAGAGTTGCTATTTTAAATGGCGCGTTATAAGTAGTAAGTAGTTTTTAGAACGATTGGTATGGAGCGAAAATGGAATTCATAGTACTACGCACCTCCTTGGCGATGGTTGTATGGGTTTATGTTACGAGATGTTGAACCCGGTAGTTCTAGGGCAAATACTATGGTTTAGATTTAGATGCTGGTTTTCAAGAATCGGAAGGGGAAACCCTTCTTTGATTAAAAAACTACTACCTCCATTCTGGTTTACTAGTCCCCATCGTATTTTGGGTCAAAGTTTGTCCATGAATTTTACTTGTAAAATGTGAATGGAAAACGAGATTTTGTTATACCCAAACAAAAAGGACTGGAGGGAGTGATTGCTCGACACACGACGCGACCTCTCATAGCGCAGGCATTGAACGTGGCGCCACCCAAGAGGGCCGCACTTCGCTGCAGTTCCGGCTGAGCACGCCTCGCCAAGGCAACCAGCTTAAGACTGCCCCGCCTGCTTCATTGAATCAAAGCTTCGGCAACACGCCCTTCCATGAGCAGCAGGCATTTTAGAACACAAAAAATGACTAAAATATAATTAATTTACGCATGGTCTTGACTTGTTGTGCTCGCACCGTAGCAGGAACTAGTAGAGGTTTTTCTTTATTTATAACTCTCCTCACATTTTTTTGGCTTTGAAGTGAATCATGGTTGTGGACATTATGTATGAATGTGCAGATATCTGTGAACATGAGTTTGATGTGGAAGTTGAACTTGGAATGTCGGGCTTGCGCGTGAACTATACCATGTCCAATGCTTCGTTCTCGTTATTGTTTGGAAAGTAATTGTTGTTATTATGACCCAAAAAAAACATTTTGTGCCACATCAGTAGATGCACAGACATCACAACAGGCATGCTGATTGGATAAACATTTGAACCTAGCTATTATGAAGGAAATTTTGTATTGACAACAGTTTTAGATAGCAGGAGACGCCTAGCCTGCTCTGCCTCTGCTAGCTTATTTCTGGCTTCTTCCATCTCTTCTTTGGCTTGGGTGAAGAGATCATCTGATTGCTCTTTTCGCTTCTTCAGGAACTCAGCTACATTCTCAAGGGCTGCTGCACGCTTTCTTTCAGCCTTTACTAATGCCACGAGGACACGAACAGCTGATGACTCCACCTGGCTTGTGTGTAATCCAGCATCATCTGGGAATTTGCACCTTGTGTCTAATCCAGCATCATTAGGGAACTGGCACCTTGTGTGTAATCCAGCCTCATTTTGGAAACATGATCTCGAGGTTGACCATACTTCCTCCTCGCAGAACTGCATCCCGACATGAAGTTACTTTTTTAGATCAATACTCGTGAGAAACCTAGATCCATTTAGTAGAAGCCGATAAATGTAACTCGGAGAAGTGAATTCAAAAGGAAAAGAAATATAAAAACAGACTACAAGGTGAGAACACCCACTTCCTACATCAAGTTAAAACGAAAGCATTAGGACGATTAAGACTCTTCTTATTACACATCAAGAACACCACGCTTAAGAGAAACAGAAACTACAACATATACACATCAAGAACACGAGGCTAAACGAAAGTAATTGAAAGGGTGTTACTTACCAAAGCTCGCTTTTACAGGTTCGTGCAGCTCCTCTTTAACTTGCCACGCCCTTGAAGATGTCCCAAATATCCCGTGTTTGGTCTTCATTGCTCCTCCGCATGTTCACACTGTGGTTTCAAAATCTCAACATGGCAAGAAAAATACTACTAGTAATACTCACAGATCTTGTGGGCAACATTAAAGCACTCGCCTGCCATGTTAGAGCATCTCCAACAGAATCAAGAACGCGGCGCTTTAAAAAGCATTTACAATGCTGAGATCGAGAAGTAGATACTAGAGAGTAGAGGATAGTTCTCAGCATAGATAGATACAAAAAGATAATTCAACTACTCCTCGTCGTCCGACTCGCTCCTCGGTGATGTCCTCCTCCGACGCCCGATCAGAGGCGTGAAGATACCGATCGCCGCCGGATTCCTATGGCGACGCTGCTCCTAGCCTCATGTTGAATTGAGCGTCCGCTTTTCCCACGCTTGTCCTCGCGATAGGCGGCTCGCCCGCCTCCTCTTATCCCTCTCCGCCTCCTTTGCGCGTAGAACTCGCGCCGCTGATGATGTCCTGCGGAAGTGTTGGCGCCACAAATAATGGCTTCGCCCATCTCGGCGATGCCGAGACGGTGCTCCCGCCCGGTTGTCGCGACGATCCTCGCCGGTGCTAAGCCGCGCAGAGGCGCGAGCTCTCGCGCCGCTCCCCGCCGGCACGCTTGGGGAAGTTCAATGTTCTATGAGGCCACCGAGGCGCCACACGCCGCTGTCAGACGCGCGGGCGGCCTCGGTGGCGGTGTCGAAATTGCCGAGGCCGAGGCGCATCCCGCGGAACCGGATCTCGGCGGAGAAGCCGCCGGAGGGGCGCGCGCGGACGCCGCGGTATCCCCAAGTTTCCCGGCGACGCGGCGGCATGGTGGCGCGGTGGCGGCGAGGCGAAAAAGAGCGGGGAGAGAGCGGTGGCGAGGCACAGAGCGGTGGCAAGGCACAGAGCGGTGGGAGGGCGTTGGATTTTATAAAGCGCGCCGGACGCCACAAAAACTAGCGCACGCCTCGCCGCATTTTCACAAGGCCATCCTTTCCCGACGTCTCTGCTATCTCTACTCTCTTCTCTACGGTTATATTTATTTTATATTTAATATTTAATATTTATCTCTACTTCCTTTACTGTCTACTTTTTTTCTCTATACTTTTTTCTTGCAATATAGGTCGTCCGATTTATATCCGATGATAGGAAGGAAACAAATGGGAATTTTGCAAAAGATACCCATACCCCTCTCCAGATTTGCAAATAAGGCCTTCCTCGCTCATCCTTTTCTCCCACAAGATAAACTACTCATACAATGCATCTTGATGCGTGCAACGATGGGCATCTTGCTAGTTCTAAAACCTTTCCATCATTTGCCACACTGCTGGTTGCGTATGAAAACCTACCCAAGCACAAGCGATGATACAGAGCGACACAATTACAAGCTGATATTCTGTTGGACAATGGAGGCTATAACCAATTACTTTTACGGAACAATAGCACCCAGGAAAATTGAAGGGTAGGTATGAACAAAATTGAACTGCACATGTACTTCTAAGTGATTCAATACACACATTACCAATCGAGGAGGAGAACGATGGTCGCGGCGGCCTCGTGAGTCATGGTCGGCAACGGAGTCAGTTCATTGTCCACGACGGTGGTACTTCTGCGCTTAGCGCCGGCTTCGGGAAGCAGATCCGAGACCGTGGAAGACGATGCCGGAAGAGGCTCCGCTTCACGACGATGACGGTGGACCGCTCCAAAGGCGGCGACGAGGTCGCCGATGAGGCAGATGCGCTGCGGTGGTAGAGTGCGCCGATGTAAAGGGAGGAGCACGAAGGCTGCGGTGCCGTGGAGAAGTCTATTTTATGTGGGGATAGAAAATGGGGAGTATTCAGTGTACTACTCTGGGTGCCGGGTGGGGCTGGCTGGGTAGGGTGAACTGAAGTTACGAAAACAGCCCCTACCAAGCGCCATCACGAGGCCTGTTCCAAGGCTATGATGGTAACTTCCCACCGCTCAATCAGGGTCACGGAGATTTTCCCACCGACCTCAAAATTTTGTGACACCGACTCCCGTGTGGCGTGTTGAGTGATTCGCTAAGCAACTAGCGAGTAGTAGTAGTAAACTCTGCATATTAGGTTTGATCAAGTCAAACTTCCTAAAGTTTGACCAAGTTTATATAAAATATAAACATTTACCATAACAAATATGTATGATGTGGAAGTACATTCAATAATGAATCTAATGGTATTTATTTGTTATTGTATATGTTAATTTTTTTGTTATAAGCTTTCTGAGAGTTTACAAAACTTGACTTTGACCAATGCTAATACGCGGACTTAAATAAAAGCGGAGGGAGTACACATTTGTTTTCTTAGTTTGTAGTGAACTAATCATTTGTTGAAATTGTGAAATAAATATATTAGGCTATTGACTTCGAATGTAATGGTCTATACAATTCAATAGTTACAATCATTGTCGAATCCCAAGATGTATACAAGGTCTATAGTACTTCACAACATGCTCAAACTCACATAATCCCAGTCAAATGAGAATCTAAATGCATTTCATAGTTATTACTTTGTAGGATGCAACAAAACAACCAAAACTCTACATCAGCCATTATAGAAGCAACATTTTGACATATCCCATTGTGTGAATGAAACATGCAGAGAGAGCTTTTGAAGATGGAGCAGATAGGGCGGGAAAGATTGTATGTATGTGGACGAGAGAGTAGGAGACAAACCTAACGAGACACAGAGAGAGAGAGAGAGAGAGAGAGAGAGAAGAAGTTAGGTCTGTGAGAAAGATGGAGACATGTAATATACGTGATTCTCAGATACGTGGAAGGAGAAGAGACAACATGTTTGATGAGAGAGCTGGAAAACATGGACGAGAGGGAAGGATCTCATGGGTTGAGGGATTGACAATTTTGTGCGGGGAGAGAGGGATTGGTAATTTTGTGCAAGAGAGAGAGAGAGAGGGGGGGGAGGAGTCGGTCAGCCGTCGTCACATCACCCTGCTTCCAAATGACCCCGCATTCTCTAGCGGTGTGGTCGCTGCCTTGATCTGCTCGATGCCCTCTTTGAAGATTGAGGTGTTGTGCATGTTGGGGTGCAAAGAAGCACAAGCGAGTGGTCGCCAGATAACCTTGGATGGGGATGAATTGTGTGCTCTGGGGAGTGTGTGTGTGTGTGTGTGTGTGTGTGTGTGTGTGTGTGTGTGTGTGTGTGTGTGTGTGTGTGTGTGTGTGTGTGTGTGTGTGTGTGTCGATATTGAGCGAAACCAAACCTAAGGAGAGAAATGGGTATTCACGAAGAGATTGTGCGGGCCTTGAGGTGGGCAGGGGCCGAGTGAGGGTGTCAAATGTGCTGCTTGATGCATATGTTGCATGCGATCATGCGAGGGACGGACGAATCGAGAGAGATGGTTGTTGTGTTACGGATGCTCCTCTCTCTCTCTCTCTCTCTCTCTCTCACACACACACACACAAGTAAACTAGAAGACCGCTCTCTCATGTATACACAACGATCGGCATCTGCCTATGTCTCACTCATGCATGATCATTTGCACATTCACACCTCTCTATGTCTCAGATCACACGCACACCGCTCCACATTGCCCTTCCGCCACAACACACATATGGACACATACACACATTCTCTCTCAGTCACACACACAAAATAAGTATTAAAAAAACTAGGGCGCACCTAAAACGTCCAAATCCAAATAAACACAAACTGGAGCTAAATTCAAATATATGGAAATATTGCAGCATCAAGAACTTTCCCAGGAAAAAAGTTGAGTAATATTCAAGGATTGTTTTCACACACACAAAAAGGTTCGGTGGATGTTCTTCGAGCGCGATATGGTGACGCACCGTTCGATCGACCACGCGGACGCGGTTCACGCGCTTGCACAGGATTCCATATCGTGGTTGTGGTACTAACTTAAAAAAAAGCACTGCCTAAGTCTAATGTTTACGTGTACTAGTACAGTTTTCTTTTAAGTTTGACCAACCTCATATAAAACTAAAGTAAGCTCCCATACGCGCACTCATCAATATGCCGCCGCCGCCGCCGTTGCGCATGCCGGCGCCCGCCTGCTCCGGCCAACAATTTCTCTCCCATCATTGCCGTGTCGCCGCCATCCCTGTGCCATGAAGCCGAAGGCTCGCCCGCTCACGTCGTCTGCAGTCCCTCCTCGCCATGCCGCCGCGCTGCCAAGCACGCGAGCAGCTAGTGGAGCCACGTCTATGCACGCAGCGTACGAAGAGGAGGACGAGCGCGTGCTCCAGCATGCCGGCGAGGAGGAACTAGCGTGTCATTGTCGCTCCGCCGCCGCGAGGAGGCGCGCATGGTGGCTGTCGCGGCGGAAGCTGGTCGCACAGGCGCCGAGCCCGCAAACCGGTGCGGATGCGGAATCTACCTTCGAGACCTTGAATGCCACGTGGATCCTGCAATCAAGGAGCAATTTGGGTCACCGACTCATGTGAGCCGCTTGATGCAACATGGATGGCTAGAAGGGCTTCTTCCACCTCTTCTGCCGTCTTCTTCCTTCGCCCGCCAAACTTCTTTCACAAATCGACTGACCCAAATTATACTACTAGTACGAACGTATTAAGTACAGTGGGAACACGAAGGTACGAGCAGTAGTACCAACTGCAAGAAGAACAGTAGTAAGACATAGTACTAGTACTACTCTACGTACTAGTACTACTCTACGTACTAAACAGTTCAAATAACGAGAAAGAACATAAACATAGTTCTGTTGGGGCCTCAGCACAACACACCCTTGAAAATAAACTAAGCAACTAGTCAGCTTGACACCGCAGAGAACCAGCATGAGCGACAAAGACTACCACCTACTCGAGTCCGAGTCCACGCCCTCGACTTCGCCCTCGCCCCTCTTCCTCTTCCTCTTCGCCGACGCTTCTTTGCTTGAACCGACACCGGGCTCTACTTCTTCATCCAACCCATGTAGATATTTAAACAAAGGTAGGCATCCATTGCTGCGCATGGATGTGATCTTCATCTAATGTCTTCGACTCCCATGCATGATGAAACTCGTGATGAGGTTTCTTCGCTTTAGCGCATGAAGGATCAATCATGGCTGCTGCCAGTGGTCAGCATTGAAGGTTGAGAGGAGGACACCAGCTTGCCTTCCGAGATCAAGGGCTGGCCTACAACGAGACCTATCCGACGCAGGACTTCTTTGTCGTTCTTAAAGCCTACAGTAACGAATTTCACTCTTTTGTCCTTGAGGAAGTTCTTAAAATCCTGGCACTCAACATCGGCATGGCATATGTGGTAGACCAAGCAAACGTTATGTACGCAAACCTGGATCACGGCGGGCTTCTTCCTCTCTTCGCCCTTTAGATCCTTCTCTCGCCCCAGACTGTGGTGTACTCAACATCTAGCCCAATGACCCACTCATCCGCTGAACTGTTGAACATGCGTAGGAAGCGAGCAAGCCATGCTTTCACCGTCATGATCCACGGTGTAGATGATGATGAACTGATCGCCGGTGATGGCTCTAACCTGGTACTCAGCGGCACCATGGAGATTTGGGAGGCCATGGATTTTGGAGGAGGGTTAGGAGAAGTTGAACTGTTGTACCTCGCAAAAACTGGGAGCGAACTAATGTGAAAGGACGGACGACCGGGAGCGAACTGTTGTGAGGTAGAAGACGGGACGAGTAGGGCGTCTGCGAACGGCGTGGGGTTGCTGGCTTGCCCGGTGGATAAACGGCTGCAAGCCCCCAAAGAGTTCTCGAGAACTATGTGTGACCCACTAGATGTCATGTCTACTAGACCCATATCGTAGGCCCGATGGTATAGCTTCGCTTGTTCGCACGCCATGCCGGGCGCGGATGTAACTTCACTTAATTCCGTCAACCGTCGCGCCCCACAACCTTCGCTTCCTCGCTGGTCACGCCTTTTGAGACTTCGACCGCTAAAATGAGCAATTTTTTTGCCTACTCCGCATGCATGATACTCCCTCTGGTCCATTTTACTCCCGTCAACCGTTTGCAAAGTGTTTGACCAAATATATACTTTTTTTAAACACCACCTTATATTAATTAACCAGCCACACCAAGACACTCATTCGACATAATATTCACCACACAGTATGGTACGTTATTTACAAGAATACCATCTAATCTATTGTCAAAGCTATACTTAGCGATTAAGTGTGCCACCTTATTGGCCGAACGGCTAATCTTTGACAATTGAAGATTGTTGATCAACTTCGAGATGCTCAACGCTTTCATCTTCAGGTCACGCATAGCAGACCTGTCATAGTCCCCGATGCAAGAGACGCTACCACAAAAGCGCAATCAGTCTCTAAAATTACAGGATTATGAAGAGAAATACCTATGTAGAGACCGGCAATGCATTAAGCTCCGCTTCCTCCACGCTTTGACATGCATCAATGAAATCCCACGACCAAATTTATACTAAAAATATCAATATCTACAATGCTGATTATAATGAGTATAAGAACTACGTTTTATAATGAGTGTAAAAATATTGATTTGACATTGTGAATGTTGATACTCCCTCCGTCTAGGTGAGTAAGTCATCTTAGGCTGTGTACCGTGACCAAGGAGGAGGGGAAAATGAGAGACATTATTGTTTATTTGCTAATTAAATATTATTGCATGCAATGAACTAACCACTGCATGTCATGTTTGATAGTCTCAGGTCATTAAAAGCATGCACACCCTCATCTCTTATTGGTTGATATGTCAAGAAACAAGAAACGAGGTAGAAATTAATGCACCGCGCCTACGTGTTTTGGGATTATTTGGTTTTCGTAAGATGACTTACACACCTAGCTATTAGAGTACCACCACCTCCCTTCTAGTTTAAAGGGCTTGACTCAAAAATTTCACCTACTCTTAGCAAGATAGTAGAGGCGATGGAATAGTTTTTGAAGTCTGCAAAAGTACTCAACTAATGTTGTCGTTTTCACAAAAAATGTGTTTACCAATGCATGCATGA
The DNA here is from genome assembly GCA_021605205.1 of Aegilops longissima. Taxonomy (NCBI): domain Eukaryota; kingdom Viridiplantae; phylum Streptophyta; class Magnoliopsida; order Poales; family Poaceae; genus Aegilops; species Aegilops longissima. Next base: position 20,752 of record JAHIAM010006560.1, on the reverse strand, counting down.
ACACTAGTTAGTCTAACCCCCTCTCTTCTTTAATTCTTTGCCACATCAGCATGTTTGCTATTCCCTGTACCAGCTAAGATACCACCATGATGGCCAGCCTTAATCATCGCATGCAATAATTTAGTGCACATTGAAATATGAACATGTGTGGGCGGTATGTTTTAATGACTTGAGACTATACCTAGCCCGCATGCAAGATGACTTATTATGCACCGCTCCCTTCGGGCGGTCCCACCACTCCACCCCCACCCCGTGAAAAATATGCATGCATGACTCTCCTCCCCCACGCCGTCCAATCCGCAGACCAGCAATATTTCCACCCCTTCGCCCCCCGTAATTTACTCCAACAAATATGCCCACGTAGCTTTTACTTAACTTCAGTGCATTGGGTCATCGACATACGGGCCCAAGTGTATCGCCCACATGTCGCTGACGATCTGACCTGCAGCTAAGTCGATGCAGCTCAGTCCATATCTTACGCAGGTGTGCCATTGCTCGCTATAAATACCGCGCCCCACGACATCGCTATCTCCTCCCCTCACGCTCACGCTCATCGCTATATCCTCCCCTCCTCTCACGCCGAGCACCATGGCATCTCCTCCCAAGCCCTAGGAGCCCTCGCTGCACCGCGCGGACGGTCACGCATCGCTTTTCCGCTCGCCGCCACTAGTCGAGGAGGACGCTGCGGTGTTCCGCCTCGCCGCTACGCGACGCGTCGCTTCCGTTCTCGCCGCCACTAGTCGAGGAGGACGTGTCGTGTTCCGCTCCTCCGCCGCGACGCGACGCGCCGCTGCCCGCTCTCGCCGCCACTAGTCGAGGAGGACGCGCTGCGTTCGCTCCTCGCCGCGACGCGCCGAGGTGGACGACGGGCGTTCTCAATCTCACCGCACGCTGCCGGAGGATGCATCATCTCCCGCCACGAGGAGAACGCCGCCGCCCGCCGAGCCCCCCAGCCTTGAGGAGCTTTGAAAGAAATGGATGTCGCCTTGTGGGAGGCTTTGCCTCCAGCAGAGCGCCAAAATAGAGGCGGAGAAGAAGGCCGAGGAAGAGAAGCGCACCGCGCAACAAGCTTTCTGGGAGATCTATGTCGCGTCCGAGAGAGTCAAGCAATTGGTTCTTTGGGAGAAGGCTCATGCGAGGGCCGTGAGGGTGGCGGAGGACGCCCGTGCCGACGCCCTGAGTGTAGTCGGGCCCAAGCGCCTCATCTACGCTTGGCGGTACGTGGACCGGTGCACGCTTCAACCAGGAGGAGTACCTGTTGCGCCGGATCACCACACCGTGAGATCGCTCGCCACCGGCAAGCCGCCAATCATCACCTCGCGCTTGCGAGGCTGAGGAAGAGGCGCCAGTCGGCGCTACTGGGAAACGGCCGCGCACTGTGGCACTCGTGGCTCACGCAAGCGCTCCTGCGCGAGCGCCGTGGCTTTTAGGAGGAGTATAATTTTGTTTCGTAAGGCGATCTCATTAGTTTTGGGACATAAATGATAAATCCTTAACGCTCAGGAATTTTAGCATCCTTAATTAAGTATGTAAAAGGAAAGTTTGGAAACGTTGTGTATTATTACGCATTTTGCAAGTACGCATATAGCACAAACTTTACTATATACTATCGGACTACACGCCTCTCTCGATATATGCTTGCAGATCGTGCTACTCCTCCGTCCAGGTCAATAAGTCATCTTTGGTTGTGCACGGTGACCAAGAAGGAGGGAAGACTTGTACACCTAGATGGAGGGAGTACTACTATTACTTATGTACGTGCAAATGCACGCTTGAACATTACGATGCGTTTTTGTAAAAGTGGAAAACAACACTAGTCAAGCTTGTAAAACGATTCAATGCAAAACAAATGCAAAATGCTCGCTTGATTGTTTACTTTAGCTTCCTTCTCTGTGGTTATTTCTCCGTGCACCGTGACCAAGGAAGAGGAGAAAACGAGAAACGTTAATGTTTATTTGCTAATTAATAGTATTGCATGCAATGAACTAACCAACGCATGTCGTGTTTGATATCTCAAGTCATTAAAAGCATGCACACTCTTTATCTCTTATTGGTTGATATGTCAAGAAACAAGAAACGAGGTAGAAGTTAATGCACCGCGCCTAAGTGTTTTCGGATTATTTGGTTTTCAGAAGATGACTTACACACCTAGATGCACCGCGCCTAAGTGTTTTGAGTAACATTTTATCGCTTAAATCTTTGGTCAAAATTTAGCAAAAATTACAATGGTGAGGAATAAACCAGGACGGAGTAGTAGTTTAGAAGCTCAAATAAATGAGTGAGGCGCCTTATTGTTACTCTCCACTTGTGACTAGTCTTGTGGGAAAAGCTGGGAAGCCGCCAAAAGAACTGGCCCTAGGAGTAGTAGCTAGGATCGAGCGTTGAGATGAACCGAGAAAGTAAATGCAGAGAGATGAAATGCAAAAAGACGGAGGGATGTGATGGTTGCTTGTCCGCTTATTTTACCAGGCCATTTATTACCGGGAGTGGTTGGGTTTTGTGATATGACGGCTTTATCGCCGCCCACGAGCGGGTGAGAGGTGAGACTCCGCAGCGCCGCCTCTACACTTGTACTACATCGGTCGTGGTTTATTAGTCCCCATTGAATTTGATCAAGATTTAATCGACAAAATGTTAGTGCATGTCAACAAAAACTATATCGTTGGATTCAGATTTGAACATAGTTTTGAATGATATAATTTTAGGTGACATGCATCAGTATTTATCGTACTATATATAATGTTAGTTCAATTTTGGTCGTATTAATCTATAGTAGTAAGGTGCCCGTATGCTGCAATCAAGAGTGAAATGCATTGATCGGGGAGTTGTTTATTTTGACAAAGGATGTGGGGGTCATCTCATGTGTAACGGGTATCGATAGGTTTCTTCGGATATTATCTCATCTCTAGAGCTCACAAACATCCGGGTGAAATAGATAAAAAGGTATCTTTTGCAAACAAAAGCGCTCAACTGTTCAACCTGCATCCAAAACTTGTGAAGAAATAACACTTATTGTGCTTTGCAAGAAATGATCTTTAAGAATTAGTTTTTGAGTATCGATTGTTATACATGTTGGCTACAGATGACATGGCACTTTCTTATAGTCAACAATTGGCTATACTATTAAGTAATATTAACCATGCCCTTATACACCTAGACGGAGGGATTAAATCAGGATGACTTGCAAGGGGGCGGAGGAGATGTAAGAAATGGTTCATCGTAAGTCTTTCACCAGTACTGTAGTAAAAATTCATACATGGAAGATTCTAGACTAAACCATAAACGGATACACTTTTATTCATGCGCGATACTCCAATAGAGAAAGATCCTGCATGGAAGTCTCCACATGCTTAGACAGCGGATTACATTGAGCGAAGACTAATGATCAACATTTAACTTGATAATGCGATTTTTTAGAAGAACAGGAGGCTCCTCCCGGTTCCATTATCAAATGAAACCCAAAGTGTCTTACATCAGCTCACCGAGAGGAGCAGTTCAAAGGAAGGACTGCGCAAAAGCCACTCAAGTTTAACGACAAGCTTACGTAATCAAAAGCGGCAAAGACACGGGCCATAAGCGCCACACACACACTACATGTTTTCTAAGTGCACTTGATAATGCGATGTCCAGTGAACCTCCTTGAGTCCCCTGCACCGAGTCGGGGGTAAAGGATAGAACGGATGCCATGGGTTTTCCAAGTCCACATTGGCGGATAGTCCCAGCCCTCGATTCCAAGTCTGTCCGATGAGGCCGGTTTCGCGCCCACGTGACCCGGAGGGGTAGTAACATTGACCTTGCACCCGCACATCTGCCTCGTGTCGCTGTCGCCTTCAGCGGTGACGCCCGACGACGCTACAAAGACGGGCGGCGGCTCGCGCTGGCCTCGCCGGTGCCCACGATCAAGAGGAAGACGCTGCCGTCCTCCTCCGAGACTAGCAGGCGGCGGTGATCCTCCAGCGACTCCGCATGGTGAACCGTAGCACGGTCGTACTTGATGTTCTCCGCCAAGGGCCAGCAGTGACCGCTGCATGCATCCGTGAGGTGATGCACCATGTCCGCCAAGAGCCACAAACGGCATCGGGCACTCATAGCAAGGGACGAAGGGCTCCTTGGAGGCATCGACCAGGCCGCCCATGAAACGGGAGTGGCTGTAGGGGACGTGCGCCAGGTTGAATATGTGAGCAAGTTACTACGAGATTTAATCCGAATAAGCACAAAATAAATCATGACGGCTATAACAGAGATGAAACTAATCATGTGGACTAGCATAGTAGTAGGATACAGAGTAGAAACATGAATTCTACCACGATCTCGAACAGGAAGGACATAAACACATAAGGTGCAACGGGAGCAGCACCGTTGGCGTTGAGGTTGTCGCCCATGTCGTTGAGGAAGAGGTTGCCGAGGTTGGGGAAGAAGTCATCGTCGGTGAAGTCGTGGCTGCCAGCAAGTCATGAGAGTGCGCCCCCAGATTTCAACAAAGGCTCACGAATGGAGCACAGGAGGGAGTGGCTGTAGGGGACGTTGCGGCCGAATGGAGCGCAGGAGTAGCACACGAAGCAGTAGATGGTGTCCTTACTAGTACTCCCTAGTCTCTATCTATCTATATCTATATATATCTACTCTTATAGAAAACCGAGTTGGTGATGATGGTTTGCCTGCCATCTTGTAATATAGACCGTCCGATCTATATCTGACGGATATAAAGCCAACTATGACAATTTTACAAAAGATACCCGCACCTCTCTCCACATTTACAGATAAGGCCTTACCTCGTGCTCCTCCCTATGTCTCTATCTCTACAAGTACTTTTTTTATAACAAATCGAATAGTGTTGCGCCGTCCGCTGCACGCCCGGCTAAACACGCCTCCTCGCCTCCATCATCACCAATTGAGTCTTTTATAGGAGTAGGAGTAGTGAAAAAACTGAGTTGGTGATGATGGTGTGCCGTGCAATGCACGGGCATCTTGCTATTTTTTTGCATATAAGTCCAAACACCACGTAGACACGGTCTTTGAGCACAGTTCGTAGTCGTTCCATGATCGGGCATCGAAGTTTGTAACTATTTTAGATTAGAATATACTACTCCTCCGGTGCTAGTAGAAGAGCAGAGTCCTACTCTACTACTCTACTCTAGCAAGCTAGGGCATAGTACTGTAGTAGGTACTGTAGGGAGTACCGGTACTGTGATCACTCAAGCAAGTTGTCTGGGATCGATATGACCCTACGCTGCTGGTATGTGTCTCGTAAGTCAAGCGGCGTGATGTAGTCATCATCACCTGTCCACTTCCCGCAGCACATATTCGCTTCTCCATCTTTGTCCGCACATAATCTCGTCCAAGCTTCCATCCCCACTAAGGCGCCTCCCCCCCTCGTCCGAAACCCAAGCACTAACAATGGCAGAACCGAGCAGCGTCCGCCGAAAGAGTGGCTGGAATTCGCTCCCCACAGAGGTAATCAAGCTCATTGTTTCGCGTGTGGACAATCTCAGTACCATGCCACTCGCCGCGTGCTCGTTGGGGCTGTACCGTTTACTCAAAGACCTCAGGCCGGAGCTTTTTAAGCCAGCTCCTTGCTTGCTGATGCCGCCTGATCTTCAGAAACGGCATATCACACAGCATAACGATCGTAGGGTGGCGAGCATCAACCCCCTTCACTGCGATCCGATCCCCGTCAGCCTCAGCTACATTAATGGTATGTACCGGGTCGGCATGAACACGCTTTTGATGGTGCTCGTCGACGGTCGCGCAGCTGGATGCTCGTGGAGGTCTACACCGCGATTGATCCCCTTCCTTCGATTAACATCTGCACCGCTTTGGCACCGCGCCCGTAATACTCAATCTTACAAGAGCCAACATGATACCAAGTTTGATTTACTCAAGGTTGTAATCTGCCAAGTGCCCACAAGATCTGGGAATTATAAAGATTTCGGCTAATTGCGTTCTTCAACCGCGGTCTCGCCTTATCCGACAGTCATCGCGTAAGTGGATAAATCTGCACATCCATCGCAGGATCATACATCCTCCATGGTTCTCTCGATGCCATTGGACACAAGGGCTTCATTTACGCTGTCGACTCCTTCTATGGCTGGACGTATTGCTGGCCTACTCCACCATCGCTACAAACGGCTGTTACAAAGAAGATGTTACTTTCCTATGATATCATGATGGCTTGCTTATATTATCACAACATTTATCAAAAAATATTCATGCTCATAACATGCTGTTCTTAAGATTGACTAAATCAAGAGCCCTTTTTTATTTGACTCCAACTTGATATGATGTTGTAGGCTGCCTCGTGTCCCTACCCTTCCTAATCCCAGAACCTTTCAAAGAAAAGCGGCATGGCAGTTGCAGGTGGTTCCTGGCTCGATCAGACAACGGAGATTGATGATCGTTCGCACGTACCGGACGTGTTGTTTCGCAGAATACAATCACAGTCACTGCAAGGTCTTGAGCAGGATCCCAGCTTCTCTGGGCCTTCAGGAATTTTTGACTGGAGGCTGGTAAGTAGCCTTGGCACACGCTCTCTATTTGTCGGACTGAATTATCCGATTAACCAGGAGATAACCAACGGCAAGGATCATGATGGCAGCGCGGTTTTGTTCATCAGGCAAAACTGTATGTACACAGCGTACCATGCGCTCTCGCATGCACCATACCCCGATATGTGCCGCCACGCCTCGCAGCCCAAAGTAGGAGAGAGGGTCGCAAGTATCGACTTCGACCTTTCCGGAGTTTCCGTCACCACCCATCCGGTTCAAGCCGCCGCCAATCTCCACCGCTAATAAATACTAACGCCTAACCGAGCCGCTTAGTTAAATGCGCATACTTGGTGTAGTAGGATCTTTGTTTAGTTTGATGCATACACTTGTTCTTTTTTGGTAGCCCTTTTGTAATGATGGCTGATGTTTGGTTTGGAAGAGAGAGCTGCGTCTTCACTCTTCTGGCCTGCTTACTACTTGTTGCACCCCCAACCCTGGTTGCTGCTGCTGCTGTTTTCAATGTACAATCAGTAGTATATTTCGTCTGTTGGTTGAATATAAATGTGTTGTTAGAACGACAAACACAATGTTTTGGAAGTCGTTGCACGGTTTGATCCTTTAGTGCCCCGTACCGTACGTAGCTCATACTATTTTTCGTACGGAACACATTTTCTACTTGTTGATAACATGCAGCCCACTGATGAAGGCCCAATAGAGAAGCCCATAATTAACTGGAAGGGACGCTCTCACATGAATCCGCCTGTACATGCTCATGGTCCCCTAAACATAAATAAGTAAATAAATAAATAAAGCTAAATGCTCATGCACCAGTTCTTTGGGAAAATAGGTAGCCTAGTATTTCTTTTTGAAGAATACCCAAGCTAGGCCTATTTGTTTTCTCCGATTATCGGGCTGCAAATCTTTCAAGACGAGCAAATGGGATATTAGTTTTTTGAATTTTGTTCTTCACCGATATCTTATACGTATTTCATTGGATTTAACATGACATAGTACTAACTAATTTTTAAATTTGTTTTAGTATGGCTATTAATTTTGGATTAAGAATATTTCGCTCCCCAAAGAAAAATTTCCCACATATTTAGTTAATTTTTGACCTCGCATCGACTTAAAATGGCCGCAATTCTAAAATGGAAAACGGGCTGCAATAAATTCCATATGAATTAGAAAATGAGTAAAATTATAAAAATAATAGCAAATGGGTTGTACACGCCACGATTTCGAGGCTGACTTGTTTACGCAAGGCTTTGTCGGTGAACACACGATTCTAGCCGCCGTGCTTCTTCAATCTCTGATCTTCCTGCTCCACCGCTTAAACTAGCGCCATGGACTGCTCGCTCCTCCTCTTGTGGCCCACAGATGCCGGGCAGGCTTCCCTGCCCACCCTACTCCCGCCGCTGGCCTGGCCGCATGCAATCAACTGCCTCCTTATTACGCTAAAAAATGATTCCTCCCATCGACATCCGGGCGACGGTTAGAGGCTGACCAGGCCTACTACGTTGACGCAGACGCAGGCTTGTTAACTTAGTCAAAACGATTCTAGCAGCAAGAATCGTTGGATTTGAATGGAACGGTCCTGCTGCTTCTTCAATCGCTGCTCTTCTTGCACCACCACCCAAACCAGCGCCGGGAGACCGCCGCTCCTGCCTCCGGTGGCGGTTGTCTGCTTGAGGCCTCATCGCCTTACTACTCCCACCGCTAGCCAGGCCTCATGGCGACGGTAGCCTCACACCACACCAACCAGTGAACCCCAAGACTCTCTCCGCGTGGGCATCCACCGCTGTTTTCCCTGCGGCTCGCGTCGCCCCTTCCTAGGCCTCGCCGTCGCCCACCGCCTTTGGTGCTCTCGGCGCTGCATGGTCAATGTGGTCAACGACATTCCATCGGGAGAGTATCAGACGTAGAGGCTGACAATGGGTCCACAGCCACAGCCCAGTTTTTTGTGATTTGCCAAGTAAGTCGCTTTGTCGTGCCTGTTGGGCTGCAAATCTTTCAAGACGATGAGAGCTTTCATTCGGTGGCGAGAAAATGGCCCATCAAGAATGAGAAATGGGCTGTACATTTTAAAACACATCAAACCGCAGTTAGTTTTAAATATCTTTTTTTCATTTTGAGATTTTAAATTACATTAATTTTTATGCGTGGAGAATTTGTTGGATTTTATATTGATATACATTTATTTTTAAAATCAGTTTGAATGTGAGTCGAAATTCCGGGATTAAAAACAGTTCGGACCGCACCGAAATATGCAAAATTTCATATAAGTTTTTAACCGTGACCACGATATGGGCTGTAATGCTAACAAAAGGAATATGGGCTCCAAAAAAAACCTTAAGAATTAGCAAATGGGCTGTAAATTATTAAAAATAATGGCAGAGGGGATGTATGATGTTTTCCACAGATTTGAGGCTTTCCTAAAAAAAAGATTGATGCATAAGCAGTGACTGTTGGATGGCCATCCAACGGCCGTCGTGCTTCTTCAATCTCTGCTCTTCCCGCCTCCACCCGCCAAACAAGCGCCAGCTGGACTGCTCGCTCCCTCCTCCCAAGGCCGCTCAAAGCTCGGACCCACCAGTTATATCTCCGACGCGAGGAAGTGCCTCCTTATTACGCACAAAAAATGAATACTCCCCGTTAGCTGGGACCCAGATAGTGGCAGGCTGACTTGTGGGCCTACTAAGTTGACGGGACGGAGGGCTTTGTAAACTTAGTCAATATGCACGATTCTAGCTCCAAAGGACCGTGACGATGTCCATCCAACGGCCGTAGTGCTTCTTCAACCTCTGGTCTTCTTGCTCCACCACCCAAACCAGCGCCGGTCGTGCCTCGTGCTCCCGCCTCCGTGGTCGGCTGCGATGCGCGGCGGAGGCCTCACCGCCTCTACTACTCCCACCGCTGGCCGTGCCATCCTCTACTCACCCACACCCCATGTTATTCTGCGGCGATGGCAGCCTCACACCGCAGCGAACCGGTGAACCTCGTACTTTCACGCTGGGCATCCACCGCCGCTTTTCCCGGCTCCGCGTCGCCCCTTCCTAGGCCTCTCCGCCGCCCACCGCCTGGTGCTCTCGGCGCGGCGTGGTCAATGTGGTCAAGGAACGGCTTCCATCGGACGTGGATCGTGCGTGGAGAGGCCGACACCGGGTCCACGGCCGCAGCAAGGAAGTGCCTCCTTATTACGCCGCAAAATAGTTATTCCTCCACCGACAATGGGGACCCACCGGACGGGCCACCATATTTAGCGAAAAACGCTTCTCGATCGCTGGGACCCACCAGCTACACCTTCGCACGCAAGGAAGTGCGTCCGGCAAAAAACAAAAGATTCGCTTCTAACCGCTGGGACCCACCAGCTACATCTTCGCACGCAAGGAAGTGCGTCCGGCAAAAAACCAAAATGATTCGCCGACCGCTGGGACCCACCAGCTACATCTTCGCACGCAAGGAAGTGCTTGATACCGGGACCCACCTGGTCGAAGCGCACGTGGCGTTGTCATTCTGGTCGCGAACGCTTACGCATATATATACCGGTGGATGTAGAGGCGCGCACGTGTCGTAGTAGAGGCGCGCACGTAGCATGTACATGTACGTACAGCGGTGAGGGTGCAAGAAAGAAAATACGGCCACGTACGTACATACGGGCAGGGTCTCTAATGCCTATCGCGCATACGTACATGGCTGGGTCGGAACGGAGAAACAGCGTTGTCGTCGTATTCATGGGGAGCCAACCGGCTGGGTCGGAACGGAATGCGTGGCCGTGTTCATCGAGAGGGCTTGGACGGAACAAGCAATGGAAATGAGGCCTGGCGTACCGCACAACGGAGGAAACGACCTTGTGTTCGACCGGCCACGTTCGAAACGGGGTCCTGTTGATCGGGAGGGGCCTGGCGTACCGCAAAATGGAGGAAACAGACCTCCTACGGTTGAAACGGGGGTCCTGTTGATCGGGAGGGGTGTGGCGTACCACAAAACGGAGGAGACGGACCTCCTACGGTCTAAACGGGGATCCTGTTGATCGGGAGGGGTGTGGCGTACCGCAAAACGGACGAAACGGACTTGTGTTGGAGCACTATACGGTCGAAACGGGGGGGAGGGGTGTGGCATACCGCAAAATGGGACTCCACGGGATACTGTTCATCTCCACCGTCGACCTCCTCCAGCCTCCACGGGCTACCGCCGACCTCCTCCACCTCCACGGGCTCCTGCTCATCCAGCCTCCACCGCGTGCTACTCCACCGCCACTGCTCAACCACCCTCCATCGCTCACTGCTCATCCAGCCCTCCACACCACGGGTCCTGCTCAACCACCCTCCACGGCCACCCTCCACCGCTCATCGCTCATCCAGCCCTCCACACCACGGGTCCTGTTCATCCGCAGGCAACGCCATCGCCACTCGCTCATCCAACCCCCCGCAACGCCACTGCTCATCCCAGAGGCAGCATCGATCGGCTTCGCTTAGCAGCAGAGTGAAGGAATCGCCCATCGGCTTCGCTAACAGCCATCGATCCATCGCCGGGTTCAATGTGCAGTAGCTCGCAGTCTGTCGCCGGGTTCGATTAGAGCCAACGCCGCACACACGCGCCAGCGTCGTCTGAGAGAAACGCGCATCACTCCGCCTCGACCTCCCACCGTAACCGCAAATCCCGAAATTTTCCTCCCTCGCTTCTACCACGGTTTTTTCCGTCATGGACGGCCCAAAGAATGTCATGCAGCTGCCTCTCCGCCCACCCAGTGACGAAAAGCCCATTTTCTGTCATGATTTTTGTCATAGAAGTAGGAGCCCACCACATCTATGATGATACCGGGTTTTGTCACAATTATCGTCATAGAAGTGTCATATGTATGACAGAAAAAAAATTCGTTCGGCCCAAAATGTCATGGATGTGTCTTTTTTTTGTAGTGCGGCTTGAAACCGTGCACAAATTCCCACACTCAACATGATATCCGTTCTAGATGCACAAAGGTAAAGCAAGGAGCCAATCATGGAGCGATATACCTTTTGATCCACCGCTATACCATTGGGATCTATGTCAAGTTGGCATTTGACGGGCATTGGAGTGGAAGCCGGCTTGACATCACTTAGCTTGAATCTCTTGAGCATGTCTTGAGTGTATTTGTCTTGGTTGATGAAGGTTCCTTCTCTTCTTTGCTTGACTTCGAACCTGAGAAAGAACTTCAACTCTCCCATCGAGGACATCTTGAACTTTGAGGTCATGAGAGCGGCAAATTCCTCATTGAAATCTTTGTTAGGGGAACCAAAGATAATATCATCAACATATAGTTGGCACACAAACAACTCCCCTTTGACCTTCTTAGTAAAAAGAGTGGGGTCGATTTTCCCAATTTCAAACCCACGATCTTGCAACAACTCGGTAAGGTGGTCATACCACGCACGTGGGGCTTGTTTAAGGCCATAGAGTGCCTTATCGAGTTGGTACACATGATCGGGGAAATAGGGATCCTCGAACCCGGGGGGTTGTTTGACATACACCAACTCATTAATAGGACCATTAAGAAAAGCACTCTTCACATCCATTTGTTGCAACTTAAAGTTATGATGAGAGGCATAAGCAATCAAAAAAAGAATGGATTCAAGGCGAGCAATGGGAGCAACGATTTCACCGTAGTCGATACCCTCGACTTGGGAGTAGCCTTGTGCTACCAATCAAGCCTTGTTGTGAATGATAATCCCATGAGCATCTTGCTTGTTCTTGAATATCCACTTGGTTCCAATGACATTATGATTCCCTGTCGGCCTTGGAACCAATCTCCACACCTTGTTGTGATCGAAGTTGTTGAGTTCTTCATGCATGGCGTTAAGCCAATCCGGATCCTTGAGCGCCTCATAGACCTTTTGGGGTTCAACACAAGAGACAAACACGTGATGCTCACAATAGTTTGCTAATTGTCTACGAGTGCTTACCCCCTTTCGGGTGCTTCCAAGCACATTCGTCATGAGATGACCCTTGGTAGTGAGCTTGGATGCAATCTTGGCGGCACGACGCTCCAATTCCTCCTCAAGTGTGAGTTGAGGAGTGGTAACTTGATGATCTTGAGCGTCGTCATGAGCTTGTTCTTGATCTTGAGGCTGCTCTTGATCTTGAACTTGCTCGGAGGAGAGAACTTGACCTTGGGCATCACTTGGTGATTCGTGTGGGTCTTGGGTTGGTGATGGTTCCACTTGAGTGGAACATTGTCCTTCTCCTTCGGCCACAAGGGGTTCCTCAATGGGTAGGATAAAACCAACACCCATTCTTCTTATGGCTTGGGAGGAATTTCATCACCTACATCACAAGTACCACTTTGCTCCACTTGGGAGCCGTTATTCTCAAACTCCACGTTACACGTCTCCTCAATAAGTCCTGTAGACTTATTGAGGACACGGTAAGTATGAGAGTTTATAGCATAACCAACAAATATGCCCTCATAAGCTCTAGCCTCGAATTTAGACAAACGAACACCTTTCTTGAGAATGAAACACTTACACCCGAACACCCGGAAGTACTTGAGGTTGGGCTTGTTATCGGTGAGTATCTCATATGGAGTCTTGTTCAAGCCTTTACGGAGATAGAGCCGATTGGATGCATGACACGCGGTGTTGATAGCTTCGGCCCAAAAGTTGTATGGAGACTTAAACTCCGCCATCATGGTCCTTGCCGCATCCATCAACGTCCGATTCTTCCTCTCTGCTACACCATTTTGTTAAGGGGTGTAAGGTGCGGAATATTGATGCTTGATCCCCTCATCACTAAGAAACTCATCCAAGGTGTAGTTTTTGAACTCGATGCCGTTGTCACTTCTTATTGTCAAGATCTTTGCATTGTGTTGGCGTTGAGCTTCATTTGCAAAGTCAATGACGGTTTGTTGGGTCTCACTCTTCCTCTTGAAGAAGTACACCCAAGTGTATCTTGAATAATCATCCACAATCACCAAGCAATAATTTCTACCCCCAAGACTATCAAAGTATGGAGGCCCAAAGAGATCCAAGTGAAGGAGCTCCAAAGGCCTCTTTGAGTAAATGATAGTCGTGGGAAGGTGAGCCTTCTCATGTAACTTTCCTTCAATACAAGCACTGCAAGCACGATCTTTGGCAAAACTAACATTTGTTAGTCCACGTACATGGTCCCCCTTGAGAAGACTTTGCAAAGATCTCATATTGACATGGGCTAAACGGCGATGCCAAAGCCATCCCACGTCGACTTTAGCCATTAGGCATGTCGCGGTCTTAGTGGGTCGCTCCGAAAAGTTAATCACATAAAGACCGTTCTCGACATGACCAACAAAGGCTACTTTAAGAGTCTTGATCCACAAGAGGGCCACGATATCAATATCGAAGAAAGTGGCAAGGCCCATGAGTGCAAGTTGATGAACGAAAAGTAAATTGTATGCAAGGGACTCAACAAGCATGACCTTCTCGATCGTGAGATCATGAGAAATGACAACCTTGCCAAGTCCCAATACCTTAGAAGACGAGGCATCACCCCACTCGACATTGGTGGGCATAGATGGGATCTTGTGCACGTCAACCACCAAGTCCTTGCTTCCGGTCATATGATTCGTGGCTCCACTATCGAGCAACCATGATCCCCCACCGGAAGCAAACGCCTACAATAGATCAATGCTTGGTTTTAGGTACCCATTTTGTAATGGGCCTTTGATGTTAGTAACAAGGGTCTTAGGAACCCAAATAGACCATTCAATGTACTCATAAGGAGAACCAACAAATTTATCATAAACATGTCCATCACTAGCATGGCATAACACATAAGAAGGGTTCAAGTCGTCGGCTTTGTTGGAAGGGGTGGCATTGCCCTTCTTGACACCGCCACCCTTCACATTGTTCTTCTTCTCCTTATAAGAACCCTCTCCCTCCTTCACAAAAGTTTGCTTGAGAGGAGGAGGTCTTTTGGCCTTGTCATTCTTCTTCTTGTTCTTGTACTTGGGTGCGAACCCAATTCCCTCCTTGGCTACAACTTCCTTTTGATTGCTCAAAAGGTCGTTGAGGTTCTTCTCACCTTGTATGCAAGACACAAGGCCTTTCACAAGTTGCTCCTTCAACTTGGCATTCTCCTCAACAAGACGCACATGCTCACAACATGGGTTAGTAGCATTTGCATTATCAATTAGAACCATATGAGGAAAAGTGGCTTTCTCCTTGGTTAGCTTCACTTGGAGTTGATCATGAGACTCTTTAAGGCTAGCATGAGCACCCTTCAAGGCCTTGTGAGCCTTGTCAAGTATATCAAACTCCTCCTTGAGTCTAGCAAGATCAACCCCAAGTTTGGCCTTCTCGGAATTTAGCACACGAGATACAACAAGAGCATGATCAAGATCTTTATTCAATTTAGCATGGTCAACGTTGTGTGACTCCTCAAGAGCCAAACGATGACCGCGCTCTTCCTCAAGCGCATTAGAGAGATCCGATATCTCATCGGCATAGTCACGACTATGCCCCTCCATCTTAGAGATGGTTTCTTCGTGAGCCTCGATCATGTCATTGGCTTCACCAAGTTGTTCCAAGAGAGCAACAAAGTACTTCTTGGATTTGCCCTTAAGCTTACTCATAAATGACTCAAATTCATTTTCTTCCTCATTAGACCCCTCATTTTCATCAATGCAATCCGTCAAAGAAGGATTAGTAATGATGGTGGTTTTGATGTTGGGGGTTACCTTGTTGGTGGCTTTAGCCATGAGGCACTTGGCGGTGATGTTCTCATTGGGTGAGTCGAAAGAGACACCCGTGAAGTTGTCGCAATGACAACGGAGGCCATGGCAACCGACTCACCATCTTCATCATCATCATCATCCTCATTGTACTCTTCTTGTGCCACCAACCCCTTGGGAGGAGTCTTCTTGGTGAAGTTGTTGCTCTTGTTGGGGAAGGACTTGGCCTTGTCTTTTCGGATGAGCTTGCCACCATTGTCTTCCCTCTTCTCATATGGGCACTCGCAACAAAGTGGCTCACATTGCCACAATTATAGAAAGTCCTCACTCGTTGCTTGCTCTTCACGCCACTTGTGTTATTCTTGTTGAAGTTGGGCCTCGTGTTCTTCTTGCTCCAAAATTGCCTTGAAGAGAGAGCCATCTGCTCATGATAAGCATATTTTGTATCTTCGAGATTGATCTCCTCTTCTTCCTCTTCATTCTCTTCTTCTACACTAATCTTGGCCTTGAAGGCAAGGTTGGGCTTCTTTGCTCTTTGAGAACGCAACACGGCATTGTCGGCGGTCTTGTCCAAGATCCTCATTGCCACAAACTCATCCAACACTTCACTTCAGGACAAGGTGTGGAAGTCCGGCCTTTGACGGATGACGAACGACATGGCCTTGAGGAACTTGCGCTTGATCCAATTGTCATCCGTATCCTTGCTCCCATGATCTCGGAGTGAGACCACGAGAGTGGTTAATCTCCGGTAAAGCTCACGTGGTTCTTCATCTTCATTGATGACCCACAAGTATAGGGGATCTATCGTACTCCTTTCGATAAGTAAGAGTGTCGAACCCAACGAGGAGCAGAAGGAAATGATAAGCGGTTTTTAGCAAGGTATTCTCTGCAAGCACTGAAATTATAGGTGACAGATAGTTTTGTGATAATGTAATTTGTAATGGGTAGCAAGTAACAAGTGTAAATAAAGTGCAGCAAGGTGGCCCAATCCTTTTTGTAGCAAATGACAAGCCTGGACAAACTCTTATATAGAGAAAAGCGCCCCCGAGGACACATGGTAATTATCGTCAAGCTAGTTTTCATCACGCTCATATGATTCGTGTTCGGTACTTTGATAATTTGATATGTGGGTGGACCGGTGCTTGGGTGTTGTCCTTACTTGGAAAAGCATCCCACTTATGATTAACTCCTATTGCAAGCATCCGCAACTACAAGAGAAATATTAAGGTAAACCTAACCATAGCATGAAACATATGGATCCAAATCAGCCCCTTACGAAGCAACACATAAACTAGGGTTTAAGCTTCTGTCACTCTAGCAACCCATCATCTACTTATTACTTCCCAATGCCTTCCTCTAGGCCCAAATAATGGTGAAGTGTCATCTAGTCGACGTTCACATAACACCACTAGAGGAGAGACAACATACATCTCATTAAAATATCGAACGAATACCAAATTCACATGACTACTTATAGCAAGACTTCTCCCATGTCCTCAGGAACAAATGTAACTACTCACAAATCATATTCATGTTCATAATTAGAGGGGTATTAATATGCATATAGGATCTGAACATATGATCTTTCACCAAACAAACCAACTAGCATCAACTACAAGGAGTAATCAACACTACTAGCAACCTACAGGTACCAATCTGTGGCTTTGGGACAAAGATTGGATACAAGAGATGAACTAGGTTTTGAGAGGAGATGGTGCTGGTGAAGATGTTGATGGAGATTGACCCCCTCCCGATGAGAGGATCGTTGGTGATGACGATGGCGATGATTTCCCCCTCCCGAAGGGAAGCTTCCCCGGTAGAACAGCTCTGCCGGAGCCCTAGATTGGTTCCGCCAAGGTTCCGCCTCGTGGCAGCGGAGTTTCTTCCCCAAAGCTTGCTTCTGATTTTTTTCTCGGACGAAAGACTTCATATAGCAAAAGATGGGCACCAGAGGCCTGCCAGGGGTGCCACGAGGCAGGGGGCGCGCCCAGGGGGTAGGGTGCGCCCCGCACCCTCGTGGCCAGGGTGTGGGCCCCCTCTGGTGTTTTCTTTGGTCAGTATTTTTTATTAATTCCAAAAATGACTTCCGTGAAGTTTCAGGACTTTTGGAGCTGTGCAGAATAGGTCTCTAATATTTGCTCCTTTTCCAGCCTAGAATTCCAGCTGCCGGCATTCTCCCTCTTCATGTAAACCTTGTAAAATACTCCCTCAGTTCCTAAATAATTGTCTTTCTAGAGATTTTAACAAGTGACTACATACGGAGCAAAATGAGTGAATCTACACTCTAAAACATGTCTACATACATCCGTATGTTGTAGTCCATTTGAGATGGCTAGAAAGACAATTATTTGGGAACAGAGGGAGTAAGAGAGAATGGGCATAAGTATTGTGACATAACGTGTAATAACAACCCATAATGTAATAAATATCAATATAAAAGCATGATGCAAAATGGACGTATCAACTCCCCCAAGCTTAGACCTCGCTTGTCCTCAAGCGGAAGCCGATAACGATAAATATGTCCACATGTTTAGAGATAGAGGTGTCAATAAAATAAAATACGGACATGAGGGCATCATGATCATTCTCATAACAACAACATATATGGATATTGTCATATTATTTCTTATGTTCAAGTAATAATCTATTCACAATGTCAAGTATGAATCAGAAACTTCATTGAGAACTAACAAACTATAATCTCAGCCATTGAAGCAATTGCAATTTATCCTAACATCAGAAAGAGTTTATGTAAGAGCTTTTTAGCAAGTCCACATACTCAACTATCATTTAGTCTTTCACAATTGCTAACACTCACGCAATACTTATGGGTATGGAGTTTTAATCGGACACATAGAAAGATAGGGGCTTATAATTTCGCATCCCAACCTTTTACCTCAAGGGTAATGTCAACAATAATAGCTCATGCTAACTTACATCCAATTAGATATATACATCAGGATATTTCCAACACAATGTGCTTGCCAAAGGATAAAATGTAAAAAAGGAAAGGTGAAGATCACCATGACTCTTGCATAAGGTAGAAAATAAAAGTAAAATATAGGCCCTTCGCAGAGGGAAGCATAGGTTGTCATGTGCTTTTGGTTGGATGCACGAAATCTTAATGCGAAAGAACGCCACTTTATATTGCCACTTGTGATATGGACCTTTATTATGCAGTTCGTCGCTTTTATTTCTTCCACATCACAAGATCGTATAAAGCTTATTTTCTCCACACTAATAAGTCATACATATTTAGAGAGCAATTTTTATTGCATGCAACAATGAAAACTTACTTGAAGGATCTTACTCAATCCATAGGTAGATATGGTGGACTCTCATGGCAAAACTGGTTTTAAGGGTATTTGGAAGCACAAGTAGTATCTCTACTTGGTGCAAAGAATTTGGCTAGCATGAGGGAGAAAGGCAAGCTCAACATGTTGGATGATCCATGACAATATACATTATTTCAGATATAAGAAAACATAACCCATTACGTTGTCTTCCTTGTCCAACATCAACTCTTGAGCATGTCATATTTTAATGAGTGCTCACAATCATAAAAGATGTCCAAGATAGTATATTTATATGTAGAACCTCTCTTTCCTTATTACTTCCTATTAATTGCAACGATGACCAAAACTATGTTTGTTAACCCTCAACAACTTTTAATCATCATACTCTTTATATGTGAAGTCATTATTCTCCATAAGATCAATATGATCTCTTTGTTTCTTTTTTATTCTTTCTTTTTCTTTTTTTCCCTCAAGATCATAGCAAAATAATCAAGCCCTTAACTCAACACTAAACTTTATTATATATAGCTCACGGACTCGAATACATAGAGGGATCAAGAAGCAAAACTCAAAACTAAATCACACTAAAACTTTATTCTACTAGATCAAGATATTACCAAAAGGATCGAACTAAGAAAAACGGTAAAGATAGGAGTGTGATGGTGATACGATACCGGGGCACCTCCCCCAAGCTTGGCAGTTGCCAAGGGGAGTGCCCATACCCATGTGATTATATCTCCTTTGTCAGTGAAGAAGGTGGTGGTGATGATGGATAGTCGCACATAGAGCGTAGGAGATCCTCCAATTTTCGAATAATGCCCTTGAGTGCGATGATATTGTAACGCCCTCGATGCGGCTATATCTCCCACGTGTCGAAGCACGACATAGAGGCATAACCGCATTGAAAGCAATGTCGCAAGCGAGGTAATCTTCACACAACCCATGTAATTCATAAGGGAAAGAGATACTTAGTTGGCTTACAATCGCCACTTCACGCAATACATGAGTGAAGCATTACATCATAAAGATACAATCAAGGTCCGACTACGGAACCAAAATCAAAGAAGACTACCCCAAATGCTACACAGATCCCCGATCGTCCCAACTAGGCTCCACTACTGATCAACTGAAACGAAACAACACAATGAACATGATCTTCATCGTGCTCCTCCTTGAGCTCGGACGCGTCAACTGCACGGTTTCATCGGCACCTGCAAACTGGTTTTGGAAGTATCTATGAGTCACGGGGACTCAGCAATCTCACACCCGCGAGATCAAGACTATTTAATCTTATGGGAAGGGTAAAGGTATGAGGTGGAGCTGCAGCAAGCGACTAGCATATATGGTGGCTACCAGACGCAAAAGAGAATGAGAAGAGGAGGCAAAAGCACGGTCGAACACCTATGATCAAGAAGTGATCCCAGAACAACCTACGTCAAGCATAACTCCAACACCGTGTTCACTTCCCGGACTCCGCCGAGAAGAGACCATCACGGTTACACACGCGGTTGATGTATTTTAATTAAGATCAACTTCGGGTTTTCTACAACCGGCCATTAACAAAATCCCATCTGCCTCATAACCGCGGGAGCGGCTTTTGAAAGATAATACCCTGCAGGGGTGTCCCAACTTAGCCCATTATAAGCTCTCACGGTCAACGAAGGATATTCCTTCTACCGGGAAGACCCGATCAGTCTCGGAATCCCGGTTTACAAGACATTTTGACAATGGTAAAACAAGACCAGCAAAGCCGCCCGATGTGCCGACAAATCCCGATAGGAGCTGCACATATCTCATTCTCAGGGCACACCGGATAAGCGAAGCGTCTGGTACCAACGTAACCCAAGTTGCCAAGGGACGGTCCCAAGACGGTGCTCTAGTTTGGACCAACACTCGAGGAGCACCGCCCGGGGTTAAAATAAAGATGACCCTTGAGTCTGCAGAACCCAAGGGAAAAAGGCTTAGGTGGCAAATGGTAAAACCAAGGTTGGGCCTTCTTGGAGGAGTCTTATTCAAAGCGAACTGTCAAGGGGTCCCATAAATCACCCAACCGTAAGGAACGCAAAATCAAGGAACATAACACCGCTATGACGGAAACTAGGGCGGCAAGAGTGGAACAAAACACCAGGCATAAGGCCGAGCCTTCCACCCTTTACCAAGTATATAGATGCATTAATTAAATAAGAGATATTGTGATATCCCAAAATAATCATGTTCCAGCATGGATCAAACTTCAACTTCACCTGCAACTTGCAACGTTATAAGAGGGGCTGAGCAAAGCGGTAACATAG
>JAHIAM010006559.1:0-58930 GCA_021605205.1 Aegilops longissima | reverse complement strand
CAGCGATAAGCGGCGTGACAAGCTTACCATCGTGCAAGCGGTGGTGCGCAGCGGTCCCCTTGCCTTGTTTAGGCGGCGAGGGGCGGGGTATTGATTTTGTCCCTTGCCGTCCGGAGTTAGGTATGATCATGCTGTGCAAGTGATTGTTACCAACTCTTGTGTTTCCATTTATTGCCCTCGTCTACGTTGCCACTGTGGTGACCCCTGAGCCTATAAAGGAGGCCCATGTGCAGCGTAGGAAGGGTTGACTGAGATTCCGGTTCATTCGACTCATTGAGACCACACTCCTCGAGGCTAGGTTTTTGAGCTCTCATTGCTCCCTAGCAAGAACACAATACAATCAACCAAGCAGCGGTAGAGGTATTATCTCTCCGGTGAGCTCGAGAGCTAGATAAAGCTGCTCGTGTGCATCGTTTGATCTGCTCTTCGTGCAATCTCCGCCCCCTCCGAACCACAAGGGACTCGGTCCATGGGTCCCATAGGTGTTAAGTGGATCAACTTCCCCGACATTCACGATAGCTCCTTGAATAAAAAGCATGATTGCAATGATGTTATTATAAATTCTATTATGTCGGTTGTGTTAATGATATGCAAAACCCTAAGCTTGGAGATGCTAAGCTTGCTATGTTTATGATGTCTACTACACAACCTTCTTCTTGTAGACGTTGTTGGGCCTCCAAGTGTAGAGGTTTGTAGGACAGTACCAAATTTCCCTCAAGTGGATGACCTATGGTTTATCAATCTATGGGAGGCGTAGGATGAAGATGGTCTCTCTCAAGCAACCCCGCAACCAAATAACAAAGAGTCTCTTGTGTCCCCAACACACCCAATACAATGGTAAATGTATAGATGAACTAGTTCGGCGAAGAGATGGTGATACAAGTGCAATATGGATGGTAGATATAGGTTTTTGTAATCTGAAATTATAAAAACAACAAGGTAACTAATGATAAAAGTGAGCACAAATGGTATTGCAATGCGTTGAAACAAGGCCTAGGGTTCATACTTTCACTAGTGCAAGTTCTATCAACAATAATAACATAATTGGATCATATAACTATCCTCAACATGCAACAAAGAGTCACTCCAAAGTCACTAATAGCGGAGAACAAGCGAAGATATTATGGTAGGTCTGAAACCACCTCAAAGTTATTCTTTTGGATTGATCTATTCAAGGTGCAGTAGTAAAATAACACGAAGCTATTCTTTTCGTTCAATCTATCCTAGAGTTAGTACTAGAATAACACCTTAAGAGACAAATCAACCGAAACCCTAATGTCACCTAGATACTCCAATGTCACCTCGGTATCATGGGTATTATTATATGATATGCATCACACAATCTCAGATTCATCTATTCAAACCAACACAAAGTACTTCAAAGAGTGCCCCAAAGTTTCTAGGAGAGTCAAGACAAAAGCGTGTGCCAACCCCTATGCATAAGTTCACGAGCGAGAACCCATGAAGTTGATCACCAAAACATCGTCAAGTGGATCACGTGAATATCCCATTGTCACCATAGATAAGCACATGCAAGACATAAATAAAGTGTCCTCAAATCCTTAAAGACTCAATCCGATAAGATCACTTCAAAGGAAAACTCAATCCATTTGAAGAGAGTAGAGGAGAAACATCATAAGATCCAACTATAATAGCAAAACTTCGCGGTACATCAAAGATCGTACCATCTCAAGAACACGAGAGAGAGATCAAACACATAACTACTGGTACATACCCTCGGCTCAGGGTGAACTACTCCCTCCTCGTCATGGAGAGCGACATGATGATGAAGATGGCCCGCAGTGAGGATCCCCCCTCCGGGAGTGCGGAGCAGGAGTCCCGATTGGTTTTTGGTGGCTCTGAGAGGCTTGCGGTGGAGGAACTCCCGATCTATTCTGTTCTCGATGTTTTAGGGTATATGGACATATATAGGCAAAAGAAGTTCGGTTAGGGGAGCCACGAGGGGCCCACGAGGTGGGGGAGTGCGCCTGGGGGGAGGGCACGCCTCCCGCCTCGTGGCCACCTCGAAGCTTCCACAGCGTCTACTCAAGTCTCCTTGATTGCTTCCATTCCAAAATAACTCTCCAGAAGGTTTCATTCCGTTTGGACTCCGTTTGTTATTCCTTTTCTTTGAAACCTTTGAAATAGGCAAAGAAAACAACAATTTGGGCTGGGCCTCCGGTTATGAGTTAGTCCCAAAAATAATATACAAGTGTATAATAAAGCCCATAAACATCCAAAACAGATAATATGATAACAACGGAACAATCAAAAATTATAGATCGTTGGAGGCGTATAAGCATCCCCAAGCTTAATTCTGCTAGTCCTCGAGTAGGTAAATGATAAAAACAGAATTTTGATGTGGAATGCTACCTAACATATTTATCCATGTAATTCTCTTTATTGTGGCAAGAATATTCAGATCCTTAAGATTCAAGACAAAAGTTCAATATTGACATAAAAATAATAATACTTCAAGCATACTAACAAAGTAATCATGTCTTCCAAAATAACATGGCCAAAAAGCTATCCGTACAAAATCATGTAGTCACGGCTATGCTCTATCTTCATCACACAAAATATTTAAATCATGCACAACCCCGATGACAAGCCAAGCAATTGTTTCATACTTTTGATGTTCTCAAACTATTTCAATCTTCACACAATACATGAGTGTGAGCCATGGACATATAGCACTATAGGTGGAATAGGATGGTGGTTGTGGAGAAGACAAGAAGGAGAAGATAGTCTCTCACATTAACTAGGCGTATCAACGGGCCATGGAGATGCCCATCAATAGATATCAATGTGAGTGGTAGGGATTGCCATACAACGGATGCACTAGAGCTATATGTATCGGAAGTAATGGGCCACGGTATGGCTAGGCCCGAGTCCTGAGCCTTTCAAGACTTTAGGCAATGGCCCCACTGTGAGCATCGAGAATGAAGCGCCTTCTTGGTGGCAGTGACTCATGAGGCCGGCCTCGGGAAGATGGCCCGGAATTCGAAGGCGGCACCAAGATGGGCCGACTCCTAGTAGCGGCCTCCAAAGAGGCCGACTCCTAGTAGTCAGCCCACGTCGTCCTCAAAGTCTGCGCCTCCATTAATAAGACAAGACAGGGTGTGGCTACAATGTAGTCCATCACCCCCACGTCTAGGGCAAGGCGCGGCCAGAGTGCCCCGTATAGGCGAAGATCTCCGCACGGCGCGACACTATTGCCACTCCACCCTTGACATCACTCTCTTCTGGTAGACCCTGTTCCCATAATGACTTGTCAGTGCGGCTGCGGTGGCCAGGCCCTACCGGGCAGCGAGCCGGGAAGGCGGGCGGAAGCCCGAGCCAGTCGGACCCAAGGAGGCCAGCCTCTGGCAGGCGGCTCATCCCTCCCCTCGGGTCAAGTGCGTCATGCTGAAAGGGAAGAGACACTGAGTAGCTCGGTGATCTCCACGAGTGGCGGGGCCCCATGCAGCTCCCTGACCAAGCATGTGTCATTAGCCCTGCGGCTACAATAATCAGCAGCCGACCAGACCCACAGGCGGCGGGGGCGGCCTGTCGGCTCCGTACCAGACTAGCCAGCGTGGCCAGCCAGGCGGCGGGCCCCAGCAGCCGGCGGAGAAGCCGGCGACCAGAGACACTGACAGTCGGGCCCTACACCCGGCCAGATTACCATTGTACCCCTAGGGGTGTAGGCCTATATAAACCCCCCAGGGCACCCAAAGGGTTCCCAACCTGCTAGAACTAGACTCACACATAGAGGGAGGAGAGAGCAAGCCTGGCCTGCTCCTACCTCTAGCATACAGCTCGAGGAGCGCCATTGTACTCGCTAGTGCCTTAGTGATCATGCGGAGAACCCACAGAGCAGGACTAGGGGTGTTATCTCCTAGGAGAGCCCGAACACAGGTAAAGTCTGCTGGCGTTAGTGTCTCGCCTCATCCGCTTCCAGAGGCACAGTGACGTTCTACTCGCTCCACCATGATAAGCCATCCATTGGTATATATACACTTAACCCCAGACATTTGGCGCCCACCATGGGGGCCGAGGTGCACCGTCTCCCGAGACCTGTGCAGGAAGAAACTTGTTCCTTCTTTGCGGCCTTGACAGCCCGGCCACCTTGCCCGGACAACATCCATGGCCCAGCTGCCTGGCGCATAAAGGTCGCTAACTTGCAGCGAGCTGCCTCAGCTGATCTTGTTGGCGAGATTAGCCTCTCCAGCGAAGCCAGAGTGCGATCACGGGCCTGAGATAACCCGAGCCGCCTCGTCGTACCTCTCTCGATCGGCTCCACGCTGCCGTGAGCTGCGTGGACTTGGAGTTGGTTGGCTCCACTGACCCGATGCATGTTGACTCCGACACTTCGTAGGTCGATGCCTTCCCCACCAACGTGGTGGTCTACAATGAACCGCTTCCTCGGACGGACAGCGGTGGTAGCACTGTCACGGAAGTGCTCGTCATTAGCCACGGCGAGCACTCAGGCGGAGGTGGCCAAGATCCGTTGCAGCCGGCCCTGCAAGACCTGAATGCACCCATTCCGGAGCGCCAGCGATCTGCGAGGCGGCTGGGCTGGCGCCCATCGTCAACTTCGTCGAAGCGCCAATAGGCTGGCCAGCATGAGATGCCTTTGAGCCCTGACGCGTGAGATGGACCATGCCCGTCGGTAACACGCCGCCTCCGAGTGAGCCCTAACGCGGCCGGCTGATGACAGCGGCAATGGCGACGGTACCGGCATGAATAAAGATAGATCATCCGTCATACGCCCTTGAGAGAGAGCTCACAGGCCGCCCGAGCGTGCGGAACGAAGCTAGACAAGCTCGAGGCGACAAGCGTCGCCACATGATGAAACACGTCCGGCAGCTCCTTAGCCAGCAGCTGCCCGAGCAGCAAGAAGGCGGCTACCGCACTGAAGTGCCAATCAATGAAACAACGACCATACTCCTCGCCCGAGATCGGTATCGACATCGGGCCATGTTGAGTGGCGTCCAGCGATAGAAGAACAAGAGCGGTTGTCAGCCGCGGCGGACTCGCATCACCATCGGCCGCGACCAAAGCGGCAGCCCAAGCGGTTGAGCAGCGAGGGCAATGTCGCCTCGCCTCCCCTCATGGAAGGTAAGTGCTTCCCGCGCTTTGTTGACCACCCGACACTCGGCGACCACCTTGGCCACCGGGAAGGAGTCGGAGAGAACAACGCCCGCCACCGGATCGACCGCCTCAACCCATCCCTGGTACTAGAAGAAGAAGAGTAGTTGGGTCCGCCCTGTTTTGGCCCTCGCATCCGAGATGAGCCCTTCCCAAAGGTTCCACCTCCCGAAGATACGCCCAAAGTACACGGCTCCGTGAAGGAGGGCTGGATGGTCGAAAACTCTCACGGCCGTCGACGCCGCCAACAGCAACAAAGCGCGTTAACGTGAAGTATGTTCCGCTCATGCTCCGAGGCACGGCCGGACATGACTAAATAACAGAAGTCCCGTAGCATCAACAAGCTGGTTGATTTCACGAAACACTTTATCGCAGCTTCACCATACGTACCAAGCGGGCCTAAGCCTCTCGACTCTCCTTGTGCATCCAAGGCCCCAGCAGGTCGACTAGCATAATTACCTCACCCAGTTGGGTCGAGCTGCGCCCAACTCTTGTGGTGTCTGCATGAGGTGCGAGGCCATCAAGTACTTCTTTGCGATCTTAGAAGGCACCCTCCTCCAGCACAAGCTCCTCTCATGACGAGGCAGCGACCCTCGATGAACTGCCTGATCATAGCGGACAAGTGTCCGGCCGACTCCTCCATGAAAGCGGAGATCCAGATTGGCCTTGTCTGGAAAAGTGGCTCCTCAAGCTCCTCGGACTCCGGCTGGCGACACCCCGGTGGGTGTCAATCAATCAAATGACAACAAAGCGCCAAGGCCATGTTGCGGCTTCCTGGCGGTGGTGTGCGGCGATCGAACCGAGTGGCGGGAAGGAAGCCTCTACCCAAGCATCGAGGAAGGCAAGCTGGCCCGGCTGCCTGCCGCCTTCTCATCTGCGAGAGACTCTTGATGCACCATGGTTTCTGACAGCGGCAACCGCGATCCCACACCACTGGAAATGCCGCACTCGCGGAGATCGCGAAGAAGCGATGGACTCTCCCTGCCTCCTCCGCTTTGCCAGACTGCCGCCTCCGCCTCCTTCCGGCAGCGGCGGTTCGGCCGGTCGGTGCCATACAAGGCAGTATCACGAAGAGAATAGAAGCTTATGTAGTGTTCACCCGGCGTGGCGGCGATAAGCTGTGAGCAACGGACAACAAGAAGTACACGCAGTAGCATCAAAGACCCCGAGTTCATGGTTGGTGCGAGAAGCCTACTGGATGGGGCGAGAGGCGACCACAGGTGATGCCCTCTCCTGGTTCTTATGCCCTGGTTTTGGATGCCACCTTGGCCATAGAGAGGCGAGCTGCTCGCTTCTCCCGAGTTCTGATAGATGGCGGCAGCAAGATCAACATCTGTGCGAGACACTATGGAAGTCAGAGAGTCAAGCAGAGGCAGCTTCAGCCCAGTCGGACTGTATTCCATTGCATAGTTCCTGGCCTTTCCTGCTCACCAATCGGCAAGACACAGATAGATGTCCTCTTCGGAGATAAAAATCACTTTCGCGGGAGCCAGTCTGGTTTGAAGTGGTGGACCTTGAGAGCCTCTATCATGCATTATTTGGCCGACCTACTCTGGCCAAGTTCATGGTGGTCCCCCACTATGTTTACCTCAAGATGAAGATGCCAAGCACCAAGGGAATCCTGATCATAGCCGGAGACTACAGGAAATCGTCCTCCTGTGCGGCAGACAACAGCCGACTAGCCGAGTCCCTCGTGATTGCAGTAGAGAAGCGGCTCCTTGACCGGGTTGTGGCGATGGCAGGCAAGCAGCCCGAAATGTCACCCAACCCCAAGGAATCGGAAGCTGAGGGCTCATTCAAGCCGGCAAAAGAAACGAAGAAGATACCCATGGACCTGGAGCACCCGGAGAGGCACGCTATCATAGGTGCAAACTTTAACAGCAAATAGGAAAGCGAGCTCATCGATTTTCTCCATGAGAATCGGGACATCTTTGCATGGTTTTCCAAGGACATGCGGGTGTTCCGAGCCAGTTCAGCCGAAACACAAGCTACATATTGACCTGATGCCAAGCGGTCGAGGCTGACCCTTGCGCCGCTGTCGAGAAGAAAAAGAGAGGAGTTGTTGGAGAAGAGATAGCCCGGCTTCTAGCAGCCGGCTTCATCATGGAAGTATTCTTTCCAGAATGGTTAGCCAACCCAGTCCTTGTACTGAAGAAGAATAAGCAGTGGCGCATGTCTATCGATTATACCAGCCTCAACAAAGCTTGCCCAAAGATACCTTTGCACTGCCGAGAATTGACCAAGTGATAGACTCCACAGCCGGGTGCGAGTTGTTGAGTTATTTTGGATGCGTATTCAAGGTATCATCAGATCAAGCTGAACCCGGCCGACAGGCTGAAGACCGTCTTCATCACACCATTCGGAGCCTTCTTGCACTTGACCATGACGTTCGGCTTGAGGAATGCCGGCGCCATGTTTCAATGTTGCATGCAGAAGTGTCTCCTCAAGCAACTCGGCAGGAACGCCCATGTCTATGTGGACGACGTTGTGGTGAAGACGGAGAAGCATGGCACGCTCCTAGAAGACCTCAAGGAAACCTTTGAAAACTTGCGCCAATTTCAAATCAAGCTCAACCCGGAGAAATCCGTCTTTGGAGTACCGGCCCGGCCAGCTTCTTGGCTTCTGGTCTCGAGGCGAGCCGCATAGAGTGCAACCTGAAGATCAAGCCATCAAGAGGATCAGGTCCCCACCCATTGCTTTGGGCGTGCAAAAATTCACCGGTGCTTGGCATCCATCGGCCGTTTCATCGATCGGCTGGGTGAGAAGGCTCTTCCCAGTACCGGCTCATGAAGAAGACCACTTTTTTCAGTGGAGCGGCAAGCGCGGAATGAAGCTTTTCTCTAGCTCAGAAGATGTTGACCACTCCGCCTGTCTCGGCGGCTCCATTATAAGGAGCCCATGCTCCTCTACATCGCCGCTACTAGTCGGGTGGTCAAGACAGTCATAGTTGTGGAGCGCAAGGAAGAAGGCAAAGCACTATAGGTCTAGAGGCCGGTGTATTACCAGAGTGAAGTATTGTCCGCCTCCAAGTAGAACTACCCCCACTATCAGAAGGTGTGCTATGGCATGCATTTTGCCACCAAGAAGCTGAAGCCGTACTTTCAAGAGCATCCAATCACTGTGGTCTGCACCGCTCCACTTGCTGAGATCATTGGAAGCCGAGATGCTTCAGGCCGAGTGGCCAAATGGGCCATAGATTTGCCCCCCTACACCATCTACTACCAGCCTTGCACCGCCATGAAGTCCCAAGCTCTGGCCGACTTCCTCGTCGACTGGACCGAGACCCAGTACCTACCGCCAGAGCCGGACTCCACACATTGGCGAATGCAGTTTGATGATTCCAAGATGCGCACCGGTATGGGAGTCGGCATCATCCTCACCTCTCCCAAAGGCGACAAGCTCAGATATGTGCTGCAAATTCACTTTGCCGCCTCCAACAATGTAGCAGAATATGAAGCACTTATACATGGGCTCCGGCTTGCCAAGGAACTCGGCATTCGCCGGATCCTGTGCTATGGAGACTCCGACTTGGTGGTCAGTCAAGTCATCGGTATTGGGGCGCCAATGATGCAAATATGGCCGCTATCTGCTTCCTCGTCCAACAACTCAGTGGATACTTTGAAGGTCGCGAGTTCCTCCATGTGCCAAGAATGACAATGAGCAAGCGAGATGCTGCTTGCTTGCGGATCGGCTCCACCGATTTAAGCAATACCAGCCGGCGTCGCCCTGCAACACCTTCTCAAGCCGTCTGTCAAGCCGTTGCCAGAATCAGACTCCATCTTCGTGTCGGATCCTCCTGAAGCAGTCGGATCCGACATGGGACCCTGACAACCAGCGGCGTGGACTTTGGCAGTGACTCGGGGATCTGCAGATGGTCGCACCCGGCGGGGACGGAACCGGCTTGGGGCCCGCAAGCCGAGTCGGCCGAGGACTTCATCAATGCAGCAAGCGGTAGTCAACTCCAACCCGCCGCCTCCCAGCCCAACCGCCCTCATGCAAATTGCAGTTCTGGCAGTCGAAGAGATAGCAGCACCTTCATGGGCTCAGCCCATCCTCAACTTTCTGGTGAACAAAGAGCTGCCGACTGATGAGATATCGGCTCGACAAGTGCAACGTCGGGCAGCAGCATACACCATTGTCAATAGAGAACTTGTAAGATGCAGTGTCACTGGCATGTACCAGCGCTGTGTGGGCGGAGCCAGGCCAAGCTATCCTCAAAGATATCCACCAAGGCGAGTGTGGTCACCACGCAACTTCAAGATCACTTGTTGCCAAAGCTTTCCGCCATGGTTTTTTCTGGCCGACTGCTCTAGAAGATGCCAAAGACTTGGTCCAGAAGTGTAAGGGGTGCCAGAAGTTCCGCTCCAAGCCACATCTGCCGGCTTCTGCACTCAAGACTATCCCCATTGCCTGGCCCTTTGCCGTCTGGGGCCTGGATATGGTGGGACCGTTCAAGACAGCACGCGGCGGCATGACTCATTTGCTTGTTGCCGTGGACAAATTCACCAAGTTCATTTGCTTGTTGCCGTGGACAAATTCACCAAGTGGATAGAAGCGAAGCCAATCAAGAAGCTGAATGGTCCCACTGCTGTGACTTTCATCACTGACACCACCATTCGGTATGGCATACCGCACAGCATCATCACCGACAACGGCACAAACTTTGCCAAAGGCGCATTGTCTCGTTACGCTGACGCGCAGGCATCAAGCCGAGTTAGCGTCCGTTGCCCATCCAGTAGTCAAATGGCCAGTGGAAGCGAGCAAACGGCCTCATTTTGTCTGACATCAAGCCCGGTAGTCGAACCTGCGGAAGCGTTGAGTGGCTGGGTAACTCGATGAGCTGCCGGCCGTCGTCTGGAGCCTGCGCACGACTTTGAACAAGTCAACCGGCTTCATGCCTTTCTTCCTCGTCTATGGTGCCGAAGTCGTCATCCCGATGGACATAGAATTCGACTCCCACAGGTCACCATGTACACCAAAGAGGAGGCAAAAGAAGCACGAGAGAGACAACGTCGATCTCTCTTTGGAGGAGAAATGGTTGTTGGCACTCGGCGGTCCACCATCTACCAAAGAGTCTATGCCGATACTACAATAGGAAGGTCAAGCCAAGATCCTTCCAAGAGGAGACCTTGTGCTCGGTGATCCGGCTGAACAGCGGCCGGCTAAAACTCTCGGCACCTTTGAAGGCCTTCATCATTAGCAAAGTTACGGGCAACGACTCCTACTACTGATCGATGCTCGAAGCCCGAGCTGCGCAAAGAAACGACTCCGGCAAGGGGACAGAGCGGCCATGGAATGCAAATCTCCTCCAAAGATTTTACAGTTGATGCAATATGTGCCACGCTACCTTTTGTATTAAGTATGAAGACTCCGAGTTCTGCGAGAAGAACTCAGGGACTGCCCTCTTTTATCTATATGATAAGTATTATGCCTATGAATATGTTATTTCATTTTTCCGCCTGGCACCGGGTTCGACTAGTCGGCCAGGGGGCTCGCCGCCTTGTACTTTGTAGCGCTTCCTGCAGCCGGACAAGTAGTGCGTTGGCAATTAAGCTTTCTCTGCTTAAAGGCCACCAGATCATGAAGCGATATGGCCGTGAGCAGTGGGTTAAAGCGAAAAAAGGTGCCCACACGAAAAATGGCTAAGGACCCAAAGCATGTGCATAGTTCAAGCCGGCTTCCCGCCTCACCGACCGGCTGCCTAGTGGCCGGTCGGCCGGCTTCTACTTAACTTGCTAACACTCCGGTCAGCTAAGTACTTCCCTTCCTGAAGTGGCTAAATACTTGACCCAGCCACAAGTCCTTGATGACTGGCTTGGGCTCGGCAAAGTGGCTAACCAAGGGAGGGCGGCAAAGGAAAAAAGCCAAGGAGCAGAAGCAAGAAAAGACAGAACTCGGCAAAAATATTTACATGTCAAAAGGCCCATTGGCTGGCATTCAACGGAGTTTGAAATACACCCGCGAGACTGATAAGCAGGAAAAAACAAAAGTCGACAGCCTAAGGAGTAGCAGAAGGGTCCGGCTGGGTGGCGGAGTCGGTGGTGCCGGTTGGTGGAGTGGACGGCCGGTCTATCTCCGCTTGGTCGCCTCCAGCAGCAGTCGGCGCGCTCGAGCGTGGCTCGTTGTTCGAGGCACGGTCAAGCTGAGGCTGGCCGTCCGCTCTGACCTCTGTCGCATCTTCTTCGCTTTCTTCGCCCTCCTCGCCATCTCCCTCATTGCTGGAGTTGATCACCTCGGCCGAGTCCTCGCTGACCTTCGGGTTCAGCCCGAACCACTCCGGCGGCGCCTCCGCACCATTCTCAGCCAGCTTAGGAATGAAAATATTGGTGTTGGTGTACTCGGCGATCACCGCCGCCCGTTTGACAAGGTCACCCTCCACTGCCACCAACTCCTCCTGGGCCTCCTGTCGGAACGTGGTCAACTGGGCTAGATTTTGCCCAGGGTATCATGCCTTGACGAACTCCAAGGCTCGGCGTGCTCCGGCCTGGGCCGTGGAGCCCTTCCAAGCCTCCAGACGACCGGCCGCCACCTCCGGCCGGTCGTGCGATCTTGAGAATCTGTGAACGCCATGTATCGGTGGCTTAAGATCGCCCTAGGCCCGACCTGAAGATGGTGACATCAAACCACATCCGGCGAGCGGCTGAGATCTTTGAGGAGTTTTTCACTAAGGGTCCGGGGGGCATTGGCGGTGATCTGTGCACCTTCCGCCCTCCACTCCTCACGATAAGTCTCAAT
Source organism: Aegilops longissima (assembly GCA_021605205.1). Classification (NCBI taxonomy): domain Eukaryota; kingdom Viridiplantae; phylum Streptophyta; class Magnoliopsida; order Poales; family Poaceae; genus Aegilops; species Aegilops longissima. Next base: position 47,062 of record JAHIAM010006559.1, on the reverse strand, counting down.
AGCCTGGTTGGCGGAGCCAGAGTGGACAGGGAAGAAGTCTGCTCAGGCAGAAAGAAAAGAGGCCAGAAGTCAGAAGCTAGAAGTTTTCCTGATCAGAAGCCGACAGCTCAAATAAAGAAAAAGGAAGAAAGCTTACCGTCAACCATATCTTCAATCCTGCTAAAGCCGGTGTAATAGCATACGCTTGTGCGGCCTCGGCGGATGCGTTGACCTCGAACTCGGCGAGAGATTGGACTCTTTCACCTCCGCCTCCTTGGGCCTTCTAAAAACTCCACCGCCCGCTTGATTCGCGTGGCCAGCCGGTCACGCTCACAGGCCAACTGCTGCATTCTGCCTCCTTGGCACTGGCGTGCCAGCTGCTGCTGCGGGGCGGTGTTAGCCTCGCAAAAGTAGAGGAAGAAAAGGCGTCAACTATCAACAAGGAAGAAGTACAATTGCTGGGAGATCCGGCCCGAGCTGCTTCGGCTATCGGCCCGAATCTCGAGGACTACAGACCAGCGGAGTGCGCCCAGTAGCGCGCATGAGAGAAAGAAGTTATCAACGATCGGCAAAAGAAATACGATTTATCGGGAGATCCGGCCGACTGCTTTCGATCGAATCGGCCGAATCTCGGGGACTACAGCCCTTGGTGGGCAGCCGCCAGAAGAAAGAGCACGAAGACTCCGGCTGGAGGACAAGTCGGCGGTCCGCAGGTCCAGCTCTCGGACGTTGGAGTTGAAGGCGGCCGCGCGAAGGTTGTGATAATCCAACAATGAAGACAGGAGATAATGTTAGCACTCGGAGCTTGCCAATTAAAGTTCTGAGCCGCCTGCTCGGCGAGTAGGCCCGAAACTTCGGGGCTACATCCGATGGAGTCTTTGTTGCTCTACGTACAGTGCAAAGAATCAAAGACGAAGAAGCAAGAAACATACCCGGATGGCCGCTCGCGAATCCAGGAATGCCTGGTTGCAGTGCTTGAGAGCGTCAGCCTCAGCTCATAGTTTGGCCTGGACGTCAAGGATCGCCTCGTTTAGGGCCCCCGTCCCGCCCCCATGCACCCAGTCGGTGGGCGCGGCGCTGGTCGCTTTGGCGTCTGGGACTGATGAGCTCGCAGCGCTGGCTTCCAGCGGTCATGGCGCTGAGGCCACCTTCGCAAGACGACGGCACGTTGGTGTGAGGGCCTCAGGAGTCGGGCCCATCACCACCTTGTTCCCGGCTGGTGGCGCCGGCGGGGCGGCCGGCTACTTGTCTCACGACCCTCCAGACGGCGGTGGCGGGGCACGACCACGTCCGACATGGCGAAGTCGCCACCTTCCCTCTCCATGATCTGGTGCTCGTCGCCGGCTCCCCCAGTCGGCGCCGTGAACTCTGGAGGAGGTGGCGCAGAGTTCAAGGGAATGATGAATAGTGGCTCCTGGCGGCGCGCAGCTTCTTCAAGCCGCTTCTTCGCTGCAGCGTCAGCCTCAGCCGCTGTTAGCTTCTTCAGCGCGGCGGCCTTCGCCTTGTCTGCCACCGCCTTCTCCAGGCGGGCGGCTTCCTACTCCTCGTGCGCCTCCCGCGCGTTTCGCTCCTACGCCTTCAGGAGGTCGGCGGCCAGATCGATTCGCCGGGTGGTCGCGGAGGTCTCCGTCGACCCAATGACGGAGCCGACGGCCGACTTCTCAAGAGAGAGCGGGGCCCTAAGTTGAGGAAAATAAAGCAAGGAAGCTTAGACAGAACCAACAAGAAAAGATACTTACACCGACACCATGGGAGGCGCCTTCGGGAGCTTCTGAAACTTGGCTGCCTTCGCGGCGGCCTCCTTCCACCTGGTCGCGGCGCTCGGGTTCTTGGCCTTCTTAGGCATGCTGCCAAACAAGGTGACGCCTTGTTTGCGCTTGCACGTGCCGGCTAGCGCAGTCGGTGGAGCGGAGGAGCCCGCAACCGCCTTCACAGCCCCCCGCATGTGGCGCGGCGCGTCCTCCTCCTCCTCGAAGTCGTCCGGCCACGTCTCGACGCCGCCTCCTTCTTCGGAGCCGCCTGTTCCGTAGACGCCGCCTGTGGTGTCATCTTCCAAGGCGGCTGCCCCCAAGTCGGGGTCGTCCATGTCGCTCACGGCCCGGTCCGGTTCGTAGGCACCACCCGCCCCCACGATGGCGGTCATCGCCTCGGAAATGAAGATCTATTTCAAAAAGAAAGAGGTCGGCTGATCGATACGCAAGACGGAATCAAGATGAAGTACGTAAGAGGGAAAAGATTGAAGAGTTTACGGCAGGCGGCCGGTCTGTGCGGGAGTACGGCTGCTTGCCGAACCGTGAGGACCCCTCCAGCTTGAGGTCGGAGATCTCGTTCACCAAGTTCGCCACCTCGGCAACCGGCATCTCCTTGGTGCTCAGCCGGCACGGGTCGCGATGCCCGCTCATCCGGCTGATCAAGTGAGGTCGGCCTTGGAGCGGGAGAACCCGGCGCGCGAGGAAGGAGACCAGCAAGTCGGACGCCTTGAGGCCTTCGGTGTCGGCCAGCTCCCGAAGTCAGTTGATGGCGGCGGCGGCGTCTTCTAACACGGGCTTCGGCTTGTAGCCCCAGTTGGCCCGAGGCTCAGCCGGTGGGCTGGCTTCATAGGCCGGCAGGTTGATGAAGTCGACGGCCGGGTCAACATTCTCCACATAGAAGTAAGATTGCTGTCACACCTTGACCAATTGTGGTAGCTTGATGGCGGGGAAGACGTTCTTCGGCGACGGCCAGCGCACCGCGACGAAGGCACCACATTGGGCCGCCTTCTCCTTGGAGGAGGTGCCCAGTTTGGTGTAAAAGAACGCTCCCCACAACTCTATGGTGGGGATGATACCGAGGTAGCCTTCGCACATCGTGATGAAGGCGGCCAGCAACATCACGGTGTTGGGCGTAATGTGATGCGGTTGGAGATGATAGAACTCGAGGAACGAGCGGAGAAAGCCGCTCGCCGGCAGGCCAAAGCCGCGGATGAAGTGCGAGCGGAAGACGACCTGCTCGCTCTCCCCTGGCGCTGGCGAAATCTCCCCCGCGGGAGGCACGCGCGCCTTCATGTAACCCGCGCCGGGAAGGCGCCGCGTATCGCAGAGAAAGGCAATGTGGTCCTCGCTGACGTTCGACCCGTCCCAATCTCCTCCCCGCTCGTGCGCCATGAGGAGATCGACGAGGCAAATAGCACGGCAGGGGAGCTGAGGATTGGTGCAGGGCTGAGAGGGCTTGGGATGGAGGAGCTCGACGGAGATGAGAAGCGGCAGCACTCCGGCGTAGCTCGGTGGCGCTGCGGCAAGAGGAGGAAGAAGGAGACGAAAATGGGGCAGGAGGGCGTGCATGCTCCGCTGCTCCCCCTCCTCCCCCTACTTATAGCTGATGGGCTATCAAGCCGAGGGGGCGAGGCGTGGGATCATGGGATTAACTCCGCGAAGAAGCTCAACCGGCTGCCTTGTCCATAGCGGATCCACTCGCGTGCCGAGGCCCAGTAATGGCGGGCCCAGCCTGCTGTCGCGTCCCATCGCGCGCGTCGGCTAGCAGGCTGGCCCGGCTGGCTGACGCCATGTGGCATGCCCACAACGGGCGACGGGCCTAGAGACTTAGCTAATACGCCACCTGGTTCCCGCCGTTGTGTTCAAAGTTTCAGGCAAGTCCGTCTGGTCGTGGCCGACTCCCTCCAGGTGGCACACCAGGATCCGGATGAAGCTTCCGTCCAGAGCACCCGGAGAAGGAAACTGCTGAGGCTTCTCGGTTCATTAGCCGCAACACCTCACCAGCTTCGGGGACTACTATCGGAGTAATGGTCCACGGGTAGCCAAACCCGAGTCCCTGAGCCTTTCAAGACTTTGGGCCCGCTGCGCCCCATGAGCATCCAGAATGAAGCGCCGCCTTCTGGTGGCCGGCTGGCTCATGAGGCCGGCCTCCATAAGAAGGCCAAGTTCCAGAAGGCGGCACCAACATGGGCCGACTCCTAGCAGGCGGCCTCCAGAGAGGCCGACTCCTAGTAGTCGTCCCACAGCGTCCTCAAAGTCTGCGCCTCCATTAATAAGACAAGACAGGGTGTGGCTATAGTGTAGTCCATCACCCCCACGTCTAGGGCAAGGCGCGGCCACAGTGCCCCGTACAGGCGGAGATCTCCGCACGGCGCCGCATCACTGTTACCCTCCACCCTTGACATCACTCCTGACAGGCGGAGCCCTGTTCCCACGACGGCCTATCGGTACGGCCTGCAGGCAGCGGGCCCTACCAGGCAGCGAGAGCCCGGAAGACGGCGAAAGCCCGACCAGTCGGACCCAAGGGAGGACGGCCTCTAGCAGGCGGCCCATCCCTCCCTCGGGGTCCGTGCGCCATTAACCAGAAGAGACACGAAGTGGCTATAGTGATCTCCCACCAGGCGGCGGGACTGTAGCCACCCTCCCTTGACCAAGCACGCGTCATTAGCCTCTGACTCTGAAATCAGCAACACCCAGACCAGCGACGGCGGGGCGGCTGTCGGCTCCATACTGACCATCACGGTGGGGCCCTACAGGAGGCGGGTCCTAGCAGCCGGCGGAGAAGCCGGCGACCAGAGAGACTGACAGCTGGGCCCTACACCTGGCCAGATTACCATTGTACACCTGGGGGGTAGGCCTATATAAACCCCCAGGGCACCCATGCAAAGGGTTCCCAACCTGTTAGAACTAGACTCACACATAGAGGGAGGAGAGAGCAAGCCTGGCCTTCTCCTACCTCTAGCATACAGCTCGAAGAGCACCATTGTACTCACTAGTGCCTTAGTGATCATGTGGAGACCCCGCAGAGCAGGACTAGGGGTCTTATCTCCTAGGAGAGCCCCGAACCTAGGTAAAGTGCACTGGCGTTCGTGTCTACGCCTCATCCCGCTTCCAGGCACCGGCAACGTTCTACTTGCTCCCACCATGATAAGCCATCCATTGGCATATTTCGCACCCAACCACCGACACTATAAGTGAATGAAAGCTCGAAAAGAAACTAAGTGGGTGTGCATCCAACTCGCTTGCTCATGAAGACGTAGGGCATTTTGAGGAAGCCCATTGTTGGAATATACAAGCTAAGTTCTATAATGAAAATTCCCACTAGTATATGAAAGTGACAACATAGGAGGCTCTCTATCATGAAGATCATGGTGCTACTTTGAAGCACAATTGTGGTAAAAGGTTAGTAACATTGTCCCTTCTCTCTTTTTCTCTCATTTTTTTTGCTTGGGCCTTTTTCTCTTTTTTTCATCTTTTTGCGCCTCTTTTTTCCGTCCGGAGTCTCATCCCGACCTGTGGGGGAATCAAAGTGTCCGTCATCCTTTCCTCATATGGGACAATGCTCTAATAATGATGACCATCACACTTCTATGTACTTACAACTCAAGAATTACAACTCGATACTTGGAACAAAATGTGACTCTATGTGAATGCCTCCGGCGATGTAACGGGATGTGCAATGAATCAAGAGTGACATGTATGAAAGAATTATTAAGGTGGCTTTGCTACAAGTACGATGTCAACTACATGATCATGCAAAGCAATATGACAATGATGAAGCATGTCATAACAAACAGAACGGTGGAAAGTTGCATGGCAATATATCTCGGAATGGCTATGGAAATGCCATAATAGGTAGGTATGGTGGCTGTTTTGAGGAAGGTATACGGTGGGTGTATGATACCGGCGAAAGGTTCGCGGTATTAGAGAGGCTAGCAATGGTGGAAGGGTGAGAGTGCGTATAATCCATGGACTCAGCATTAGTCATAAAGAACTTACATACTTATTGCAAAAATCTATTAGTTATCGAAACAAAGTACTACGCGCATGCTCCTAGGGGGATAGATTGGTAGGAAAAGACCATCGCTCGTCCCCGACGGCCACTCATAAGGAAGACAATCAATAAATAAATCATGCTCCGACTTCATCACATAATGGTTCACCATATGTGCATGCTACGGGAATCACAAACTTTAACACAAGTATCTCTCAAATTCACAACTACTCAACTAGCATGACTCTAATATCACCATCTTCATATCTCAAAACAATCATAAGGAATCAAACTTCTCATAGTATTCAATGCACTTTATATTTAAGTTTTTATTATATCCCTCTTAGATGCCTATCATGTTAGGACTAGTTTTATAACCCAAGAATATTACCATGCTATTCTAAAGATTCTCGAAATAACATAAGTGAAGCATGAGAGTTGATCTATTTCTTCAAAATAAAACCACCGCCGTGCTCTAAAAGGATATAAGTGAAGCACTAGAGCAAATGACAAACTACTCCGAAAGATATAAGTGAAGATCAATGAGTACTGGAATAATTATGCAACTATGTGAAGACTCTCTAATATTTTAGAATTTCAGATCTTGGTATTTTATTCAAACAGCAAGCAAAACAAAAGAAAATAAAATGACGCTCCAAGCAAAACACATATCATGTGGTGAATAAAAATATAGCTCCAAGTAAAGTTACCGATGAACGAACACGAAAGAGGGGATGCCATCCGGGGCATCCCCAAGCTTAGGATCTTGGTTGTCCTTGAATATTAACTTGGGGTGCCTTGGGCATACCCAAGATTAGGCTCTTTCCACTCCTTATTCCATAGTCCATCGAATCTTTACCCAAAATTTGAAAACTTCACAACACAAAACTTAACAGAAAACTCGTAAGCTCCGTTAGTACAAGAAAATAAATCACCACTTAGGTACTGTTGTGAACCCATTCTTTATTTATATTGGTCTAATATCTAATGCATTCCAACTTATCTATGGTTCATACCCTCCGATACTACTCGTATATTCATCAAAATAAGCAAACAACACATAGAAAACAGAATCTGTCAAAAACAGAACAGTCTGTGTAATCTGCATCAAATGCAAACTTCTGGAACTCAGAAAAATCTGCCAAAATTGGACGACGTAGATAATTTGATTATTGATCTACTGCAATGGAATCAGTATTTTATCACTTTTTGGTGATTTTTTACAAATTTTTTCGTGAGCAGAAAGTTTCTATCTTTTTCAGGAAGAACAAATAATTATCATCCAAGAAGATCCTATAGGTCTTACTTGGCACAAACACTAATTAAAACATAAAACCACATCTAACCAGAGGCTAGATGATTTATTCATTACTAAACAGGAACAAAAATCAAGGAATAAAAATAAAATTGGGTTGCCTCCCAACAAGCGCTAACATTTAACGCCCCTAGCTAAGCGTGATGATTTCAATGATGCTCACATAAAAGATAAGAATTGAAACATAAAGAGAGCATCATGAGGAATATGACTAGCACATTTAAGTCTAACCCACTTCCTATGCAGAGGGATTTTGTGAGCAAACAATTTATGGGAACAAGAATCAACTAGCATAGGAAAACAAAACAAGCATAACTTCAAGATTTTAAGCACATAGAGAGGAAACTTGGTATTATTGCAATTCCTACAAGCATATGTTCCTCCCTCATTATAATTTTCATAGAATCATGAATAATTTCAACACTATAACCATCACCTAAAGCATTCTTTTCATGATCTACAAGCATAGAAATTTTACTACTCTCCACATAAGCAAATTTATTCTCATCAACAATAGTGGGAGCAAACTCAACAAAATAGCTATCATGTGAAGCATAATCCAATTGAAAATTAAAATCATGATGACAAGTTTCATGGTTATATTTATTCTTTATAGCATACGTGTCATCACAATAATCATCATAAATAGGAGGCATGCTTTCATCATAGTAAATTTTCTCATCAAAACTTGGGGGACTAAACATATCATCTTCATCAAACATAGCATCCCCAAGCTTGTGGCTTTGCATATCATTAGCATCATGGGTATTCAAAGAATTCATACTAACAACATTGCAATCATGCTCATCATTCACATATTTTATGCCAAGCATTCTATGTAATTTTTATTCTAGTACTTGAGCACAATTTTCCTTCCCATCATTTTCACGGAAGACATTAAAAAGATGAAGCATATGAGGCAACGTGAATTCAATTTCTTTGTAGTTTTCTTTTATAGACTAAACTAGTGATAAAACAAGAAACTAAAAGATTCGATTGCAATATCTAAAGATATACCTTCAAGCGCTAACCTTCCCGACAACGGCGCCAGAAAAGAGCTTGATGTCTACTACACAACCTTCTTCTTGTAGACGTTGTTGGGCTTCCAACTGCAGAGGTTTGTAGGACAATAGCAAATTTCCCTCAATTGAATGACCTAAGGTTAATCAATCCGTGGGAGGCGTAGGATGAAGATGGTCTCTCTCAAGCAACCCTGCAACCAAATAACAAAGAGTCTCTTGTGTCCCCAACACACCCAATACAATGGTAAATTGTATAGGTGCACTAGTTCGGCGAAGAGATGGTGATACAAGTGCAATACGGATGGTAGATAGGTTTTTGTAATCTGAAAATCTAAAAACAGCAAGGTAACTAATGATAAAAGTGAGAACAAATGGTATTGCAATGCGTTGAAACAAGGCCTAGGGTTCATACTTTCACTAGTGCAAGTTCATTCAACAATAATAACATAATTGGATCATATAACTATCCCTCAACATGCAACAAAGAGTAACTCCAAAGTCACTAATAGCGGAGAACAAACCAAGAGATTATGGTAGGGTATGAAACCACCTGAAAGTTATTCTTTCGGATCGATCTATTCAAGAGTCCGTAGTAAAATAACACGAAGATATTCTTTCCGTTCAATCTATCGTAGAGTTCGTACTAGAATAACACCTTAAGACAGAAATCAACCAAAACCCTGAAAGTGCTAGTTATCGACTAGAGGAGGGTGAATAGGAGATTTTTAGGAAAGTCTTCAAAACACGGATGTTTCGAAGTCAAACAATAGAAATGACCTAATTGATATGCAGCGGAAGATAAACTACAACAAGCAAACCATAGTCTAGTATGCAATAACGTGAAAGTACAAGACTAATAGCAGCTTGGTAGTAGGATCAAGATGGAAGATAGTGAGAAGCCAATCATCAAAAGTAGTCAAGCAATGAAGTCAAACTGGTATGACAAATAGGAAATGACTTCACGAAGACAAACTCTAAGTAAGGTGAGGGAGAAAATAGAACCAGTCACTTGTTGAAGACACAGGATTTGTTGGACCAGTTCCAGTTGCTGTGACAACTGTACATCTGGTTAGGGAGGCTGAGAGTCAACTCAGAAGACCGCGTCTTCACCTTATTCCCCTTGAGCTAAGGACACACAGTCCTCGCCCAATCACTCTGGTAAGTCTTCAAGGTAGACTTCCGAACCTTCATAGACTGCGTTCACCGCCAATCCACAATGACTCTTGGATGCTCAGAACGCGACGCCTAACCGGCTGGAGGATTCACAGTCCTCAAGTGTAATAAGTCTTCAGGTCACACAGATAGAAAGACTTGATGATGCCTAACACTCTTTGGCTCTGGGTGTTTGGGCTTTGTCCTCAAAGTTTCTCTCTCTCAAAGGCTTCGAGGTGGGTTGCTCTCAAACGACAAAAGTCGTGCACTAACTCTGAGCAGCCACCAATTTATGGTGTAGGGGTGGGCTATTTATAGCCACTAGGCAACCCGACCTGATATGTAAAATGACCACAGGTCACTAAGGAAGCGACACGTGTTCCAACGGTCGATTTCAAACACACACGACAACTTTACTTGGGCTTCAAGCAAAGCTGACTCATCCAGCTCTGGATAAGTTTTGCTCTCATTGTCTTCCCTCGAATACATAGGATTTGGGTTGAGCATCACTTCAGTCATTCTGACTATGATCACTTGGACCCCACTTAACAGTACGGTGGTTCCTATGACTCAACAAAGAAGAAAAGGAAACAACGAAACGACACAGTCTTCGCGCTCCATAGTCTTCACTCAATGTCTTCTCATGTCATAGTCTTCAATGTGATTATCTTGACATACAACCATTGTTGTCAATGTCTTCATACATTTTTAGGGGTCATCTCCGGTAGGTAAACCGAATCAATGGGGGACACCACCTGCGTTATCCTGCAATTCTCACAAACACATTGATCCCTCAACCACATTTGTCGTCAATACTCCAAAACCAACTAGGGGTGGCACTAGATGCACTTACAATCTCCACCTTTTTGGTGATTGATGACAAACTGGTTGAAGTTTTCAACGGGGATAAAATATGTGAAATTGTAAAGGATAGGGAATTGTCTTCATAAGTGGCAAAGGCTCCCCCTGAAGATGTGCATATAAGTAGTTTGCTTTTGGAGTGCAAATGCACATGGCAGGTTGTACTTGTGGAGATCCTCTTCAACTTATGAAGATAATTCATCATGCATGAAATGATATAGCTAAGAGAATGACATGCATAATGAAAAATGGACGTCTGCGAGAATGATCTAAGTGTGGAAGTTATAAATCGCATTACGCGAATTTATCATCACACGAGTAAAGAAAATAAGTAGCAGACGACCATCGAGTTTAAGTGTTACAACTCAAAGAACCAAATGTATCAAAAGCGAGAGTTGTAAACACTAGGCAAAATATTATGCAACCGCCCTTATGAACCCGCTTGAAGACTATCAAACTCATATGCTTCTCCCCCTTTTGTCAGTAAGGACCAAAAAGGTTTGAAGACATAGAGCATCTACTCGTCCTCTTCAGAAGTAGATGATGCAGCAGGGTTGTCGTTGTTGGTTGGCGGTGCGAGCGAGCTTGGTGCAAGTGTCGATGCGTGCAAGTAGTAGGGGCGTGAAGTAGCATCATCTTCATCATCGATCACTCTGGCATTGACAGCTTGCGCGGAGGAAGAATAGTCGAGTCTTCAAGTGTTGGAGTTAAATCGTGGGACTGCATTCCGTGGAGGAGTGGAGTCAAACTTGAAGCGTTCGATGAAGCCATCGTCTTGAAGATCTGCTTCAAGACCGAGCAGGTCAAACTCTTCCATGATCGCCGACAGGTCTCGTGAGTGACAAAAGCATTCTTGGTGGCAAGGTTTCGAATGCGATTGACGTCCACCAAGAGGCTTTGCATTTGTCGCTTGAGCCAGGAGTGATGCTTATCTTGTTTCTGATGCAGTGCGACCAGGAGTTCTCAATCATTGAGGACTCGAGAGCGCTTCCGAGGCCTTTGGCCAATTGTGCTCTCAGTGGCTTCAGTCCGCGCACGGTGAGGCAGACGTGTGTTCCCAGCTAGAGGATAGACACGAGATACCGCTTGGACGCCTTCCATGGGTTGAGAGAAGCTATGGTGATCGGCATTCTGAAGACAAAGTGGCGTTTTGGCAGGCTCAGGGTAAATGGCTGGCCGACATATCAACCTCTGGTAGAAAGATCGATGATTGCGGCGGAGGGCTAATAGTTGATAGCGAGTGCATCTTGATGAGGCGCATGACCCATGGAGCATAAAATTTCGACCAAAGCAGATCAGATCCAGACGCAGCCAATTGTCGGATGAAGAATTCTTGCGTATTGAAGCTGATGCCATTGAGGATGTAAAGACCAATGTCTTCATTGCTCCTTCATGTTTTGTAGATGATGAATGCCCTTTGATAGGCCATAGAGTTCACTTTGATGATGTGATATATTGTGCGAGGCGATACTCAAGGTCATCAACAAAGAAGTCCTGAGGGTATTCAGCGTCATGTGGCAGTGGCTTCATCATGCTCAACATCTGACTCATGTCGGGTTTTGGCTTATGAAATATGCTCTCTAGTGCATCACGGTGGAGTTGACAACCAGGTTCAAACAACTCTCTGGGAGTGGGTAGGCCTGTGAGCTCAATGACGTCAAGCGCTTTGGCTTCATGATGAACATTTCCTGTCATCCACTCGAGAACCCATGTCTTCGATATCTCTGTTGTAGCCGCGGATGTGGAGGGTAGCATAGAATTGAAGCACAAGTTCTTCATTCCGATGTTCTTTATGCATGCGGCCGAGCAGACCTGCATCATGAAAGCAATCAAGTGCTTCTTCTAAGAGCGGCAGACCGGCAATGGCTTGAGTGTCGAGGCGCATATGAGGAAAATCGCCCTTGATCATCTGAACGCATGAGTAATAGCCGTTCTTGATAGCTCCGAAATGGTCGATGATATCCTTGGCCTTGTGTAGGGGTTCTTTGCTCTGCAAAGAAAGTGTTGTGGGCTTTGAAGCCATTTGCATTGAAAGAACACAGAGGTGGCAAAGTGCTCGAAACCTTGGCAGTCTTGGCTTCGGCTTACGGACACGAGGCCTATCATAATATGATATTCAAGCTGAGGACCCGAGGCATGAGGCGGAGGGACGAGAACAGCCATCTTCTCGTGATTAGTGACCATAGTTGTATGCTTGCTCAATTGTGTAGGGCCTTGGTGGCGGGCTGAGCAAGTGGCAACAAGCGAGGCTTTAGGCTGCTTTCGGAGATGCTTGGAGCAGATTGCCTCATTGGCTTCAGCACATTTCCTTCATTGGCTTCGGAGCTGTTGCAGGCTCCACATTTGCATCAGCCATGACCACGTCATTGGCTTCATTGGTGTTGGAGGTGGCAGCCTCAATGTTTTCAACCTCCACTTGAGGAGCTGGAGGGTCGGGCATCGCACGTTGATATCAGGAATAACTTCTTCAATTACAGGGGGTGTAGGGACACGTTCTTCTTCTTCTTGGTGTCTTCGGCTGATGCAGCCGGATTGTCTTTAGCAGCTTTGGCTTCAGACTCGGAGACATTCACAGTTGGAGTGGCTTCTGAAAACACTTGACGTGCAACAGGTTGGTGGTGCACTTCTCCTTCTGGAACGCTCGAGAGAGGTACTTGAGGCCTTTGACCTTTGCGAAGCCTGCGAAATGTTGGCGACGCCTTTGGAGATGGGGTTGTATGGGCCTCAAAGTCTTCCTCTTCTTCTTGTTGTTGTTGTTGGGGAGTGACTTGTTGTTGGGGAGTACTAGGGGAGTCTTCTTGTTGCGGGCATCAACCCATGAAGCATCCTGAGCAATTGGCGTCAGAGGACGACCAATGCTGATGAGTTCGCTGTTCGTTCGAACAGGCGATGATACCACATTGTATTCAATTTGAGGAAGAACTTCATCATCTTCAACATTGTCATGGTGACCAATGTCTTCAGCAGTGATGGGATCAACTGCTGGAATCTCTTCGACTTCAGGAGCCTCTGGGAAGCAGGCTCATGAGCAGATCATCGCAGTTCTTGGGTTGCGTAGACGGGGCCGAACCACCTCAAATGGGTTCAACAACCAAGGGCTCTGTGGGAGCAGCCCGATTCTTCTTGGTCTTAAGCTTCTTCTTGGAGGGAGCAGCATCAGAGGCTTCAGGAAGTTTCCTTTTTCTGGCTTCAGCCTCGACAGCCCTCGTCTTCTTTTGTTCAGAAGCGGTTGACCGGACCTTTGGCTTCGAGCCAGTCATGCTGCTTGGGAAGTCTATGCGGGGTTCTTCCTGCCTTGAAGGTGCAGCTTGGTCAGTTGAAGACTTCTTCCTCTTTGCAGCTATTCTGGGGTCAATGCCAGGACGGCCAAGAGCCTTGCGCTTCTTAGCCTCATTGTAGGCTAGCACACACTTGTCAGCCAGACTCTTCACGCGCTCACGAGAGCCTCTGGCTTCTTCACGCTTCTTGAGAAAGGCTTCTTTGAGCTCGTGCAGCATGACCTTGAAGTTTTTGACATCTTGCACGCTGAGTGCAGCCATATGCTTCTTGAACTGAGCTTTTTCATAGTCGATTTTGTTCTTCAGTTCAACAATGCGCTAAGCAAGAGCTAGCTCAGAAGCAATGGCTCCATTGAAGGAGACGCTGAGGCCAATAGGAAGTTGCAGATCTTTAAAGCTGATGTTTGGGGTGTCAAACCACTCATCATTGAAGTGGTGGATGATTGCCACATCAAAGAGAGGCAAATTGTTGAAGATTTCTGCTTCTTCTCTGCTCTTGATAAGTTGCTCAAGAGCATCATCTGCAAGATCTTCATCACTGGACAGATCAATGTGCTCTTCTCGCAGAATGGCAGCAGGAGTCAGTGTCAGTTCAATATTCTTGACAATTTTCTTTCTCTTCTCCGTCTTCTTGGAGATACGGGATTGATCTTCAGACTGCACAATCGGCTTCGTGGAGGTGCAAGATGGCTGGCTTCACACGTGAAGCTTTTGGAGGAGCAAAATGACTTTGAAGCCTTGACTTTCTTTTGCTTCTACGGCTTTGGAGCAGGAGCAGGGGCTTCATCAGACTCAGCATCATCATCAGAGTGATCCACTTTGGCACCTTGGACCAAGATGTAAGTGATGAGGCCATCAAGGTTTGAAAAGGACCGATGACATTGGGTTCAGATCACGTGAGCCGTCAAAGACGGGAGCAGAGGGACCAGGGTTGAAGTCTAATCCCAATGACTTCTTGTTTTCCTTGGTCAAGCCTTTGCATCTGGAAGTTGCGCTTTGAAGAGATTATCGCCACGACACCAGAGCAATGACGCGGTCGGCATTCTCAGTGAGGTCCACGGACCATACTAGGATAGAAACCTTGTGCAATAGCTTCAGCCATGTTCTTGGGTGGAAGGCCTCGAAGAGAATATCACCCCAAGGGCTTCGATAGCATTCTTCTCGGCATATTCTCGGTCACTTAAATTGTACTTGAACCATTGTTTAGCCCAATATCGTCAATCCATTGTATTCGAGTCTTGCAATCGATTGTAATTCTCTTCGGATCTGTCTTGTAAAGCTCTGCGAGGTCATCGTGCGAGATCTTTTGAGGTTCCCCATCACACCTCGCTACCACCCTTCCCGACTGATTTATCTCGCGGCCATGAACTTCAAACTGAATGGCTTCAATCGCTCAAAGTCTTCAAAGGCTTATGCTTGCTGGACAAACAGGCACTGGCTTCGGAGAGTTAGTTTGATGCTGTAAGAATTCTGCAAACGAATGCAGACTATGAGAACCAAGGGATTCTCCCACGGACATGTACCTGTGACAACATTAGAGATGCGAGGGAAGGGGAAGAGGTCATATGCATTCTCAGAAGATTTTGAAGATAAATCAGTTTGAAGACATTGACCTCATGATGCGAAGACATTCACTTATACGCTGAGAGTTGGTTCCAGATTTGTACGAATCCGTGAATAAGTACAAGTGAGGAATCGAACTAGTTGTGAAGCTTAAGTGAATATACTAGGCAAGATGAGATGCGACATGTAATAGATCTAACATTGTATGGGCAGAAACCAATTTTGGTAAGTAGGATGAATCTTGAAGATAAAAAAGATGGTAAAAATAGAGTTATATTTACCACTCGAAGAACTGCTAGACGGGAAGAAAAGGAAGCCGAGCAGTTCAATCCACCGTGCCCTAACTTGGCGACGGAGGACACCTACGGCGGCAGCGGAGATGACGATGTTCGTGGCCGGCGTGAGGACGGCGTCGGAGAAGTCGTGGCAGCTAAGCTCTTCGTCGCCGGCGTCGTCGAGAGCTAGCGGTGGCGCTAGGGTTTTGACGAGGTGGAGAGGTGGAAGAAGATTTTCTTTACCGCAGGGGACATGTATTTATAAGGAGGTGTGCGGCACAGCGCATTCACGCAGGTGCCTCGGCGGTTCACATCTCGAGGGGCACGTGGCAAGCATGAAACACACTCTGAGTTGTCCCATCGCTCCCACGCCCGCCAGTTTGTCGGATGGTCGCTCCAGCCCGGATTTCAACAAATGGATGAATCATTTAAAACAGACTTAAAGTTTGTCTCTGTGTCTTCGCTGACAAGGATGCGAGAAGACATTCGACAGCTTCAATAGAATGCATATTGTCGGGATATAAGCTGCTGAATGTAAACCGCCTGAAAGGGCCGGGTTATCTCGCCCATAATCAGGCCCACGAAGGCACGCTTGAGGCCCGTGAGCCCAGGCGGATTAGGGTCCATTTATGTAAACCTCCTTAGTCTTGTAACTTGTGTTGTAAGATAAGAGAGAGAGACCGAGCGGACACTTGGATGAGCGGATCGGGACTTCAGAGACCGGCGCAAGGCCAACCCGTGTATATAAGGGGACGAATTCGCGCGTTTAGGACGGATAATTGAGGCTTAGGTGAAGCTATTGCTCCCTTTGTCGCCAAATCACATCAATCCCATCACCACTAGACGTAGGCTTTACCTTCATCGAAGGGGCGAACTAGTATAATTCCTGTGTCTTTGTGTCCGCTTTAACCCTCTAAGTTAACCCGTCCGATGGCCCCGCGACTAAGTCCTTTCATGAGGACATCCGCCGTGACAATTCCACGACAGTTGGCGCCACCGTGGGGCTTTCCGCGATGGTTTGATGATCTTAGAGGGCAAGTTCAAGGACTCGAAGGCTATGCTGTGGCCGGATGACTAAGAGTCATCGCGGCAAGCTCTACATCGACGATGCAGATCGGGGCCCGAGGCCGGCTCGACGAGTACGGTACCGGGTCCCTTTGGTGGCATACACGTGTTCATCGGCAAGATCGGCGAGCAGGGCCTGGCCGGACATCGCACCGACCTCGCCGAGACGGCTCCGTGGGCGAAGAAGAGTCCTGCCACAGCTAAACCGGCTGCCAAGCGTGCAGCTGTGGGAGTCGCCCACGGAGACTATGAGGGCGGATCAGCATCCGCGGCGAAACCATTGTCTACTCTGGCGACGAGTCGTCACCGGAGAAACCGAGTCTCATGTATCACCGCAAGATGGCGGATCGAGGCTGTTCCAACGGTGAGTATTCCACCCTTTGATCTACCCAACCGGTTGGAATCTTCATGGCGGTACACAAAGCGACGCTTCACTCTTCGACCCATGGCGCCTATGGCGCCCGGTTCAGCAGCGTGATGGCAGCCAGGAAGGAAGCCCTGTCGCCCACCGCTCAAGTTTTATCGAGCTATTCGACGATTGGCTGTGCTCATGGCGAGGCTAATCCGCGGATCAGACCTGCACAACGCAGATTGCAAAGGTGAAGGAACAAATCACTAAGGCTAAAGCGGATCTGGCGCCGCGACATGAGATGGCGGCGGAACGGGCCGCTGGATGCGCAGCTTATAAGCTCATGCCGGATCGAGCGCCACATGAAGTCATGAAAAGAAAGTATGATCCTGCTTGCCTTCGTTTTCGAGGAAGAGCTCTTCAATACCCTGTAAGGCGAGGGACCAGTAATCCGCCACCGTGGTAAACCGGCGGAAGCACACAGGACGGCCGCCGTTCAGCCCGTGTGATAGATCTGCCTCGCCATCATACCGCGCGACCTCAGACTGTGCGAACACCTCCGTCACTACTCCAACCCGATGGATAACATTGTTGCCGGCTGCACGGTTGGAGGCGATTCGATCGGCGTATTCACCGCAGGCGGTAGAAACACGCCGGGCCAAAGAGCTCCTCAGGACGGCCCTGGCTCAGCAGGAAGCATATTCATACAGTCGAGATCGGATCCACTCCACCCCCCGCCCAAGCCGGAGTTATAGCCGGGCGCAGATGAACCGCCGTACAAGCAATGCGCAGCAGCGGTCCGCCTCGTGGCAACAACCGGCGGGTGGCTTCAAGACGCCAAGTGGTGGTGGACCGGGCCAGGGCACGCAGGGAGGCCGAATTAGCAGCACAACATGAGGATCATCAACTCGCGCCGGTTCGGCCGACCATCTTTGAACCGGGGGTCACGCTTAGCTCTTTGGGGTGCCTTGCCTCGCCCCGCTTTACGCAATGTACGCTTGCCCAAGGATTTCAAAGGGCCACGCAAAGGTGCCCAATTATACCGCCGATTTGGCCTGCAAGCGGATAGAAAGCTATGAGATGGCCATGGAGATGCTGGATGTGGATGAAGCTGCGTGCGAAGTATTTCACCATGATGTTGGAAGGTACGGCCCGTACTTGGTTGAAGAACTTGCCACCCAACTCAATAAGTTCATGGACCCAGCTGCGGACCCGTTCATTCAAAATTTCAAAGACACTGTAAACAGCCCATGTCTCGGTGGATTTGGCGGCTTGTGTCGTGCGGTAGGGACAATCCACAACCCATTGGGTGCGCCGCGCTTGAAGTTTTACATTCTTCAGACCGGATCAACCCTGATTCCGCGATCTTAACCCTAGAAGCCAACTGCCGGTTCAAACCGTTAAAGTTGAAGCTGGGTCGCATGAAGAGTTTTTGCAATGACATGGGCACTCTCATGGGCGTTTTGGTAAAGTATGCTGATTCTGATAGTACCAAGGATCCCGAGTCAGAGGAGGATGACGAGATAGGAAGGGAAACGAACAGCAACTCCAGAGGCCAAGCATCGATCGGCGGGTAATGGAGGAAACAAACGTAAGGCAAACGGTAACATGGGCTTCGTAGCGAACACCAATGCGCAGGACAAGGGTCAACGGCGCAAGGGTAAGCAATCAAACCGGGGCGGTGCGCCAGTCACAATCCGGACCGCTTGAATTACCTATTGAATCAACCTTGTCCAAGCATGGGACGAAGGAGGCACCAACAAACCACCTCTGGAAGGATTGTTATATTATGCAGGAGTTCAAAATTCTAATGCTTTCCTAGATGATCAAGGGCCCGCGGCGTTCAGGTCCGCCTGGTTACGGTGGAGGAAATTCGGCCCGTGGTTCGTGGTAATCCGGCGGCAGGACAATCAGAACCAAGGGGGTTACAATCAACAGCAAGCAACAATCGGGTTATCAAAGTAATCCAGCAGCTTGAACGGTGGGCAGTACCATGTCTTTACCACCAGCTTGGACAAGCGAGACCGAAAACTTCGTAAGCGGGCGGTCGGTGTTGTTGAACCGCCACGCCGCATTACCTGCACCGTCGAGCAGCCTATCGTATGGAGCAGAGAGGATCATCCTCCCCGGGTTTACAATCCGGGTCAGCTGGCCCTAGTGGTGGCACCTCAGGTAGGAGGATACAAGTTTACCAAGGTGCTTATGGATGGAGGGAGCAGCATCAACATCCTGTACTACGAGACCTTCCGACGTATGGGGTTAACGGATAGGCATCTCAGGCCGTCCAGCACAGTGTTTCACGGTGTGGTGCCTGGCAAGTCAGCATACCCGGTCGGTAAGATAGCTCTGGAGGTGGCCTTTGGGGATGAACATGACTCCAGATCGGAAAGTTGATGTTTGAGGTGGTGAAAATTCAAAGCCCTTACCACGCCCTATTTGGGCGGCCGGCTTATGCTAATTTATGGCACGGCCTTGTTACGTTTATTTGCAGCTGAAAATGTCGGGTCACAAAGGGACGATAACGGTTCATGGGAGCCGCCGGATCGCTTTGGAGTGCGAGGAAGGTGATGCGGCTTACGCAGAGTCGGTTTGTGCCATCAAGAGCTAAAGTATTATAAAGACAATGTTGATCCGGCGGATATGACCCGCTGAAGAAGCCAACTACAGAGCACGATCCGGATTTGAAGTTTAAATCGGTGCTGAGACTAAACTTGTTGATTTTGTGCCCGGCGATTCGTCAAGCAGTTCACCATCAGCTAACTTGGATCCTAAATAGGAAAGCGCGCTCATCGAAGTTCATCCGTGAGAATCGACATTTTGCATGGAAACCTTCTGACATGCCAGGTGTACCGAGGGAACTCGCTGAGCACACTCTTAATGTTGATCCCAAGTACAGACCGGTAAAGCAATTTCTTCGCCGGTTTAACGAGGAAAGGCGCAAGGCCATTGGAGAGGAAGGCTGTGCTCTTAGCAAGCAGGGTTTATCGCTGAAGTTTTCCATCCAGTGGCTTGCTAACCCGTGTTGGTCCTTAAGAAGAATGGCACTTACGATGTGTGGATTACACAGATCTTAACAAGGCTTGTCCAAATAGATCCTTTCGCCCCCCCGCGTTGATCAGATTATTGATGCGACGCGGGTTGTGAGCGTTTGAGCTTTTGGATGCATATTATGGATATCATCGATCAAGATGGCGGTTAAGGACCAGGAGAAGACGGCCTTTATCACTCCCTTTGGAGCCTTCGCTATGTGTCTATGCCTTTTGACTCAAGAGCCCCTAAGCAACTTATCGTCGCTGCGTCAGTAATTGCTTGCATGAACAGATCGGCCAGAACGCGTGCATGCTTATGTGGATGATATCGTGGTTAAGTCAAGGAAGAAGGAAACGTTGATTGAGGATCTAAAGGAAACTTTTGACAACTTGGGTGTACAAGATGATGCTCAACCCGGCCAAGTGTGTCTTCGGTGTTCCGGCAGTAAGTTGTTGGGCTTTCTTGTGTCCAACGAGGATTGAAGCTTAATCCGGATAAAATTACGGCTATTACCTCCTTGGCTAAGCCAAAGTGCATCAATGATGTCCAGCGATTGGCGGGTCGGATTGCGCTTAAGCCGGTTTATCGATCGCCTCGAGAGAAGGCCATTCCTTTGTACCAGATCTTCAAGAAGACGGATCGCTCGTCTGAGTTCACCTACCGATGAAACATTGGAGGATTTAAAGCGGCAATAAGCCAACCCGCGGTTCTCCGCTCCCATTAACAAAGAACCGCTTATTATAAGTTGCTGCTAATGCCGTGCGCAGAAGCGTAGCATTGTGGTAGAGCGGAAGGAGGCAGGGAAGGAATATCCGGTTCAACGGCCGGTTTATTACATCAGCGAGGTGCTCATTGAGTCTAAGCAGAGATACCGCATTGGCGAAGCTGGTGTATGGAGTTTTATGGCGTCGCGAAAGCTGAAGCAATATTTTCAAGGGCATCCCATCACGGTGGTCGGCCCAGCCCCTTTGGCGATATCACACAGTAACCGAGAAGCGATCGGGCAGATTGCTAAGTGGGCCATAGAGTCAGGCCCACGGTTTGCTTTGACATACCTCGGACGGCGGTAAAGTCCTGTGCACTTGTGGATTTCATTAATGATTGAGGAGTTACAAGCGCTTGCAATGAAGTTGGGTCACCGCAAGCTCGTCCCGATAAGGATGGATCTCAGCGCAGGAGAAGATGCGTAAAGGATGGCAGCCTGGGCCAGCCTTTCTCGGCCCTTCGCAGGGCTAGGTCAAGGTACTGGTGTGCAGAAATTGCCGCCCTGGCTCCTCGAGAAAGCTGCGCCATTACTTCCAAGCACATGAGATAACAAATGCCACTCGCTTCATGAAGAGGATATTGCAAAATCAAGCAACAGCAGATTGTCGAGTGGGCATCGAACTTCAAGCTTTGGCCTCAAGTTTGAAAGCACTTCAACTATCCAAAGCAGCATTGGCAGAGTTCATAGCAGAATGGACGCCAACGCAAGATGAAGAAATTTAAACGAGCATCTCCAAGGAAGCAAGCAAAGAGTGGCTTATGTACTTTGATGGTGCCTTCGCTGCAAGGCGCCGGTGTCGGGCAGTGCTTGTCGCACTCCACCGAGAGCACATAGTCTAGATGCACTTTCCCAAGGAGCAAGCAACAAACAATACCGCAGAGTATGAAGGTTTGCTTGTTTGACTCAGGATCGGCAGACCTTGGGATCAAGAAGCTCATTGTCGGGGTGACTACAACTTGTCGTCCGCCAAGTGAACAAGGATTATCGTGAGTCCGTTGATGGAAGCCTATGTTGATGAAGTAAGAGCTAGAAGAGCACTTTGACGGCTCACAAATGGAACATGTTCCAAGAGCTCCGTAACGATATTGCTGATGGCTCGCCAAAGTGCGCCACACTCAAGTTACTCTCGAACCAGGGATCTTTGTGCTCAACCCGACTCAACCGCCTATAACGCCATCAATCGGACAGAACAAGAAGAGGAAGTTGATTGGTGACTATTTTTCGGCAGAGCCCTCGTCAGCCAAGAAGGTCCCTAAGCTCAACACCAAGAGTGCCGAGAGCATTCTAGATCTCACGGTTTGTTCCATAGCTGCACGCCCCACAGTTTCAAGGCAAGCTTGCCGGGAACATCAAGCTCCTACTGAGCCGCAGGTTCTCGCAGAGAAGCGGATGTCTCGCAGCAGCAGATATGCCTTTAGTCCTTGTTGTCGAGCCGCAACCTCCAGATGGGCACAAGTAGATCGTCTGCTTCTTCGTGAGTGAGAACTTCCCAAGAGCAAGAAGAAGGAAAGAGTAGCCCTAAAGTCAAGTATGTACCAGCTTTGTCGACAGCATCACATAAGAAGACTCAACGTGTGAAATTGAAGTGTATTCACCGAAGATGGATAGTTGCTGGCAGATACATGGAGGTATATGTGGTCACCACATTACGTAAGAGCACTTGCCACAAAGCATTCCAGCAGTTTTTTTGGCCAACAGCCCTCCAGATGCAACCACATAACCAACTGTGAAGCAAGCTCCATTCCAAGCAGATACACCAACCAGCTCAAGCTCTCCAGACGATCCCTTTATCCCGCCATTTTCGGTCTGGGGTCTCGACATCTCTTCCCCGAAGTTGTCGGGGCTGAGTACTTGTACGCTGTAATCAAGTTCAAAGTGGCCGGAAGGGAAGCAGGAGGAAGGTGACAGCACAACAAGCAATAAGTTCTTCAGTCGATTGTTTGTCTTCGATCCCTAACAGATCATCACCGACAACGGTACACATTCACGAGCCGCACCTTCATGCAATACGCCCAAGATCTTGGCGCCAAGGTTCCTTGCTTCGTTGCTCATCCGAGAAGTAACGGCCAAGCGGAGAGGGCAATGCTGAAGTGCTGGGACTCAAGACCGACTTTCGACAAAGCTGTACAAGTGCGAAGAAATGGATTGAGGAGTTGCCGGTGGTTCTTTGGTCGATCAGACGACGCCAAATCGAGCCACCGCCGACCCTTTCGCTCTAGTCTATGGAGCAGAGGCAGTTCTCCCACGGAACTCAGATACTCGGTCCACTCGAAGTGCTCGCTATGATGATTTGAGCAAGAGCAATTGCAACAAGATGACGATTGCTCGAGGAGGACCGCTTTCAGTTGCTGTTCGAGCTGCTCGATATCGCAAGCTTTGCGCCGCTACCATAGTCGCAGTTAGTGCCGAAGTCTTGAGGAAGGCGACTTGTTCTTCGCGCTGCTCAGTCCGCCAAGAATTCCAAATGTTGACGCCAAAGTGGAAGGCCTTATCGGGTGAAACGAGTCACTAGGCCCGGCGTTGTCTCTTGAGACCAAGATGGCATTCCGTGAGCAACTCCTCGAACATTGAGCATCTTCGTAAGTTTTACTCAGAGCGGTTGCCGGAACCTGTTCCGCAACCACCTTTTGTACAAGTCTTGCCGATGTTGCATGTAATCTTGTACAAAGCCGGGTGCGCACTTCGCATAAGTAAAGCTCATGTGTTCCGCATATTTGTCAATTTCATGCTTCATCATTTTATTGCATGTTATCTCCACTTTGTGCAGCACCACACCCGTAAGCAATAACGAGCAGAAGGCCCCATATAATTTTCTTTTTCTCTTTCAAAGAAAGGAAGGTACCTCGCACACAAGTTTGCCGGGGAAGGAGAAGATAATGTGGACCAAGCCGTCATTAAGGAAGTTTCGCTTACCGGAAGCAAACTACGTAAAAGCTAAGTTGCCAAAGTTTGAGCAATCAGTTTTAAATTTTAAGTTATCTCGAACGACTGCGGTTGTATGGAAAACTCAGCGCGGAGGAACCAACTCAGAAATAGTTGCGCTTTATTTTGTTTTGAGTCCGCCAATAACTTAAGGAGCTGCAACTAGTTGCATAAGGTTGTTTATCGAAGGCACCGCCAAAGAAGTTGCCGACGTCTCAAGACTCATTGCGGCAAAGGTGCCTGCGCCGCAAGTTCCCTAAAAGCTTAGGGCAAAACATACAAAGGAGGGAATCAAGTAAAGGAAATAACATTGCAATTACTACCCAAAATAGAGAAATAGCCGCGCTGTAATAGATTGTTCTAACATGACCAGCGACAAGGAAGATAAACGGGCGGCCACCCACGCCGGGTCGCCATCAACCCTCTTGATCTTGCCTCACCTTGTCCACAATGGTGCCATAAGGGTCTTGAGCGCCCACATCGGGCATCCCACGGCAGGACTTGAGGACGCTTGGTGAGGTTGAGACCTGGATTGCGGAAGGCCACCTTCATCAAGACCTTCGGAGAGTCTCCGCAGATCCGCGCCACTCGGCCAGCTTCTTTGGGATCTCTTCCCGGAGTCGTTGGAGAGCCTTCACCACGCCTTTGAAGAAAAGCTGAGCTTGGCGCTGGGTTGAGGTGCATAGGAGGAATATCCGAGATCCACCATCCCCAGCCCGCCACTCTCCCTGTCGATGGCGGGCGGTAATATTCACGAGACCCTCGTCCAGTGCTCCACATTCTTCTCAAGGTGCTTCTCACGGCAGAGTATTTCGCCAGAAAGGCCGCCGGTCTTGATCTTCTAACAAGGCCACCTTCCCCTCCGCCCAGCAGCTCTGTGATCAAAGTAGTCACTTGCTTGAGATCCTGCTGAATCCTTGGCGGCCGAGTCTTGTCTCTCACAGACGACCCCGCAGCCTCGCCAAGAGTGTAGGCGCCCTTCTCAAGGCCATGCTTGAGTGCAGCAGCTCTCAGCTTTTCTTGAGATTGGCCTGCCGCGCCACCTTCTGCCTCCAACTCCTTTCATGGCTCAGCCAGGGCGGCGTCTTGCTTCCTTGAGGGCTCCGCCAAATGTTTGCTTTCGCTGCTGCAAGCTCCTTGGCGGTCACAAGATTGATCTGGGGCTGCGCCAGCCTTTCTTGGCGCATACCAAGCCATCATGTTTTCAACCTCAGCTCGAGGATGAAGGCTTTGCACGCCAACGACGGTTCTGGCCTCCGCCAAAGACCGGAGAGCTCGATGGAGGCCCGGAGCTCCTCCGCGCTTTCAATGTTCTGCCTCGCCATGCGCACAAGCGCTTTAGGGATTCTAGCTTATTTGTCGGGGAGAGCGACGTAGCTTCCCAAAGAACTGCTCCTCCGTGACTCGCCGCTGTCGCTGTTTACGCCACGACCAGCGCCAGCCCAGCCGAGGCGTAGCAGCCTTCGTCAAAGGTTTCTCCTTCGACCGGTGCCCTGAGCTCGACGCCTGTGGAAGTTGATGAAGACGCCATCGCCGCCTGGCGTCGGCTGGGGCTCTTCATATTCGCGCTGCGGCACGGCCGAGGGATCGGCGGGCGGTGTAGCGCTGGCGCCTCGCGCCCGGGCCGCTGCGATCGCCGACCTCGCTGGCGGCGGCAGCCTTGGCCTCTCACCGGTCTCATCACGCCAAGCTTTTCCTGGTGACGGCAGCTGCCGTCAAAGAGTTGCCGCTGCTGGCCAGCCCTTCCTCGCCGGCACACTTTGCCCATTGGCCTGCGGCGCACGGATCTGATGATCGAAAAAGAAAGAAAAGTCAAGCAGATATTCAAATGAAAATCAGAAGAACGCAGGGCAGTTTTCAAGCAAGAGGATTACCTGCACTTGGATCTGCAGCATGGTCTCAGCTACCGGCGGTCAGGCGCGCCATTGCCTCGAGAACTGACCTTGCCGGAGATGCCACCTTGCCGGAGAATGCTCCCTCGGGGATCCTCCTTTATGTAGTCGACGCGAGATGGCACGCCGGAGCGGCTTCCACACTCTTGGTGAGGCTGCTCTGCTCCCTACACAAAACCGCACAATGATATCACCAAGAAAGAGCACCTGTACGCCAACAGCAAAGTAAACCATATTTTTACTGAGGCTGCGCCGGGTTGCTTTAGGAAGAGTTGCCGCCCCAAGCAAGGTGGTCTTGAGCGCGCCTCGCTGTCGCTGTGGGATCGCCTCGGCGACAACCACCGGACTTGGCCTCTTTCCTCGGCAAAGGCCCCGAAAAGGAAAGAGTTCAGAGAGAAGCAAATCAGACATAAGACAAAGCAACAAAATTGAAGAACTACAAGTACAACACGGAGTCTTACTCTTCTTTCTTCGCTGAGCTGAGCGCAGAGAGATTACCCTGCTCGCCAAAGCGACGAGGCGAGGAGTGGTTCCTTGACCGCCGGGAGTAGCAGCGGTGGCTGGAGGGCCCTGCCCAGCTTGTCATAGTCAGGAGGTGCTCCTCACGCAATGTTGCTTGTCCGCGGTGGAGCGCGGGGCTGTGAGGCGCTGGGGATGTTCACGCCTGCTTGCCTCCAGCCTTGCGAGACACCTTCTGTGGAGCTGGGCTCTGGCCATGGGCAAGCTGCTGATGTGGGGAGGAGGCGCCTGGCAAGGGTTCGCCGATTGCTTCGCAAGTCTTTATCACAGCAAACCTTCGCCGACAAGGCTTGCCGCCCGCTGCCTCTGCCTCCAGCACGGTGAATCTAAATTACCGCAGCAGCGCTGTTGCCGCCTTCCAGCTTTGAAGCGCGCTGATCTCGCCATCAAGGTGTCGCGGTGAGGCCTTTTCGCTGCTGTGGCGGATCGGCACTTCTTCCAAGCTGTCAAAGAACACCAAGACGACGCTATCGCAGGTTTTGCCAGGTTGGAATTCCATGCGAAGTCTTTATTAACGGGCGTCATTGCACGGATGCGGTCGAGCGAGGAATTGTTGCACAATGGAATGATTCCTCAACCTGAACCATTCGAGATGATCAGGATCAGCTTGAACAGCTCCAGAGCACGATCCAACCCAAGACGTGAAATTGAAGTTGAGGCCCGGCGCAGCTCTTCATGATATCCGGCCGCATTCTCGAACTCCCAAGCAGGTCTCCTCCTCTCCCGCAAGGGATGGCGCGGGCGTAAGGAAATCTGCGCCAACGGGCTTATAAAGGAGTCCGCAAGCTCGAGGCGCGGATCCGTGACGGCAATCTTCAATCTAATCTTCCCGCGCTTAGTTCCAATCGCTAACGCACTATTGGGGTTTAGCGCTGAGCGATAAAGGGCTGCGTTCTCAACCAACACCAATCTGCCCTCCATTCCTCCCACTTGCTGCGCGGAGCTTCCTCCAGATAGGCTTCCTTCTGCCGATCCTTGAGATCCAAGCGATTCCCAAGAAGAGGCTCTCTCTCTACTCGGCATGAAGAAATGGCGAAGAGGCTACGCCAGGACTACAAAATTTTCAAAGATGTGCGAAACTATCAGACAGCATTGGGGGTGAAGTCATGGCGGAACCCGAGGTGTCGCGATATCGCAGAAAATTAGAGAAGGCGGGCAGAGCCCGCAATAGAAGAAAAGTGCGAAGAAAGGTACCGCTGGGGCTAGTTCAAGCAGCGGCCGAGTACCTTCAGGCGCTGGATGCGCCTCCGCTCACACTGTAAGAGGTAGTAGCCTCTCGCCCCTTTGGCGGGCGAGCTGGGGGGAAGATGGCATGGCCTTTCGCAGCGCCGCGAAAGGCGCCGTCGACTCACGCTTCTTCCCTTGTCGGCTTTGAGCCATGGCGAGGCGGGGAGACCGCTACAGGGTACTGGTGGCGAAAAGGAGGCTGCCTTCACTTGGGAAGAAGGGGAGCAAGGAGGTTTTTCGAGATTGACAGCAATGGTGAGGTGGGCGAACTGCCCCGCTTCCCTGCTTATAAAGAGGGAGGGGCGGACGCTCCGCCCGCGAAGAAACTCCCCCCCATCTCTCTCCCACGATGTCCGATTCACGCTAAGTGCGCTCAGGAGGGCGTGGTGGGGTCCGGAGAGTTAACGGCATTACGAGATCGCACGCGTTCTGTGTTCTGTTTTGGGCCCGCCCAACAGTACTGCACTGTAGGTGGCCCAGTCCGGGGCTCTGCCGTGTACTAGAGTAGGGGTACCCTAGTATCCTAACTCGCAGACCAAATTGTAAGACCCCGCCGCAAGGCTTGCCAGTAACGCCAAGGTCCTCCGTGGTTCCCTTTGGAGCCATTCAGAACAAAGTATCTATTAAGGAGACAAGGCCCCAAGAAGAGGAGCTTGTCAAGGCCACCAAGGCACCTAGAAGACACGGCCCGCAAGAAGAGGAGCTTGCCGAAGGCCCGGTGAGCGGAAGCCCGGACGACAGAACAACCGTGGCAAGGCGCCACACGTAGACTACCACCCGCTCCTCCGCCCAGCTCATCCACCAATGTGTCGCCATGGGACCTTTCCAGCGCCGCTGCGGCAAGAGGGCTGTGCGGCCAGCGAGCGCGGTGGTAGGCGCCGACAAGATTGCCATAGTGGCGAAGCGGTGGCGCCTGACGGTCCCTTTCTGCACCGTTAGTCGACTTAGACGGGCATTTAATGCCCTTGTCCCCAGCCGCTGTGGTTAGGTATGATACACTGCATAAATAGTTGTACCAACCATGACTCCTTTTTACGCTTTGTTCTTGGTCTACGCTACCTGTCGGAGACCCCTTGAGCATATAAAAGGAGGCCCATGCGAACGAGAAGGGGTTCGTCTGGTTCGTCATTCGAAACCAGAGAACACTCCACGCTTAGGTCTTGTAGCTCAGCCCCTAGCAAGAACACAATACAATCGACAAGCAGGAGATTATCTCCCAGAGCTCTAAGCTGCAACTGCTCAGGTGCTTCACCGACCGCTTCTTCGTGGCGACTCTCCCCACCGGTCCCGAAGGCTCGGTCCCACGTCCCATAGGTGTTCAGGTCGATCGCTCCCTCGGCACGCTGTCCGGGCACGCCTGTAACTCACTCCTGACTCACGCCTCCACGAACGCACGCTGCTGAATGCGCATCGTGGGAGAGATCGGGGTTTTTTATTCGAAAGGCGGAACGTCCGCCTCCTCTTTATAAGGGAAATAGGGCAGTTCGCCCATCTCGCCATTTGTGTCCAAACTCGAACCTCCGCTGTTCTTCTTCCCAAGTTCAAGAGAGCAGCGCCCGCCCCCATCGCCACTCGGCGACCA
Source organism: Aegilops longissima (assembly GCA_021605205.1). Classification (NCBI taxonomy): domain Eukaryota; kingdom Viridiplantae; phylum Streptophyta; class Magnoliopsida; order Poales; family Poaceae; genus Aegilops; species Aegilops longissima. The sequence continues at coordinate 18,520 of JAHIAM010006559.1, read as the reverse complement.
CCAACGCCGCCGCCTTCCACCTAGCAAAACCAAATCAACATAGTGAAGAAAATCATGAAGATAGGTTGTTGAAGACAAATCAAATGCTAAGATATTGAGAAATAACGCCATGAGTGAAACACTTCAAACAGAGAAATTTGTGGTGGCGCTACTCAATCAGATAGGAAGTATTAGACCTGACACGCACGCACAATTATCGGGCGCCTCAAGTCAAATTCCATGTTAATGTATTCACACTCGAATGTAAGTCTTCATTGATTGAAGATATACGTTACTTCGCAAGTTGCACATCTAAGTCATCAACATGCATAAGTGTTAGGATGTGTGCTTGATCACAGGACATTTGAGGATTCCAAGATATTTAGCTCACACCGTAACTTGCAAAACCTTTTCTACTCCAAGGGCTTTGTGGAAGTATATCTGCCGCTGCTCTTCAAAGGTTGACGGAATGATGTCAATATCTTTCTTCATGACATGATCCCCGAGAAAATGATGACGAATTTCAATGTGCTTTGTCTTCGAAAGGTCGGACTGATTGTTGGCAATCTTGATGGCGCTTTCATTGTCGCAGAAGAGAGGTACTTGTTTCAGATTGATGCCATAGTCCTTGAGAGTTTGCTTCATCCATAGAAGAAGCAGTACGCAAGATCCAAAGAAGAATGTATTCGCATTCAGCAGCTTGAGAGTGATACACAGCTCGCTTTCAAGACCAATAGACAAGTGATCGTCCCGTAAAGTGACATGTGCCTGATGTAGACTTATATCCACCTTGTCACCAAAGATAATCAGCATCCGAAAATCCAACCAAATCAAATTTTGAGCCCTTTGGATACCATAATCCGAAAAGTTGGGTGTGAGCCAAATATCAAGAATTCGCTTCACGCCTAAGTGATGCGATTCCTTTGGTGCCGCTTGAATCGAAAGCACATGCAAACACTAAGCATAATATCTGGCCTAGATGCACATAGGTAAAGTAAGGAACCAATCATGGAGCGGTATACCTTTTGATCGAACTCTTTACCATTGTCGTCGGACCTGTGATGGTGTTTATCGGCATTACGCCGTATCCTTTGCAATCTTGCATTCCAAACTTCTTCAGACAATCTTGGAGGTATTTTTCTTGAGATATAAAGATGCCATTCCTTTGTCGATTTAATTTGAAGACCAAGGAAGAACTTGAGCCTCCCATCATGGACATCTGATATTGTTCTTGCATCATGTATCCAAATTCATCACTATACTTCTGGTTGGTGCAGCCAAGATAATGTCATCCACATATATTTGGCATACAAATGCTTCACCATCATATGTCTTCGTGAAGAGTGGGATCAAGGATCTGTGTTTGAAGCCTTTGCTCTTCGTGAAGTCTTTGATCGTATCATACCAAAGTGAGGATCTTGTTTGAGATACATGCTTTTATTTAGCTTGTACACCATATCGGATGTTTTGGATCTTCAAAGCCGTGTGGTTGAGCGACATATACTTCTTCTTCAATCTTGCCGTTGAGAAATGCACTCTTCACATCCATTTGATAGAGCAAGATGTTGTGGTGGTTAGCATAGGCTAGTAGTATGCTATAGCTTCAAGCCTAGCTACATGAGCAAATGTTTCATCAAGTCAATTCCTTCAACTTGAGTATATCCTTGAGCCACAAGCCGTGCTTTGTTTCTCGATTTACTTGACCATGCTCATCTTGCTTGTTTCGATATATCCATTTGGTGCCAATAATGTTATGCTTATGAGGGTCGTGACGCTGACAAGTTCCCAAACATTGTTTAGCTTGAACTGTTGAAGTTCTTCTTGCATAGCTTGTATCCATTCCTGTTCCATAAAGGCTTCAAAGAACTTTCTTGGGTTCCGATATTGACACAAAAGAAAAGTGCCCACAAATTTGTTAGCAGGTTGCTCTTGAGCGAGTAAGCGACCAGTGCATTGATGCTATCGATTATCTTCTCAATCTGTACTTCATTTGCAACTCGAGGATGAACCGGACGAAGACTTTGCTCTTGTCGATCATTGTCATCATTGGGAGGATTGTCTTCGTCGGAGCATTGTCTTTAGTTTGGTTAGGTGCGAATGATAAGTTCCTCTTCAGCTGTGCTTCAAGGCATGATTTCACCAGCCTCATTAGCTTGATAGATTCAGCCAGGTGGAGCTTCGCCTAGTGTACTTGGCAGAACTCTTTGTGAACCATTGGTTTCATCAAATCGCACGCCTACGCTTTCGACGATTTTGAGATAGAGGTTGAAGACTCGTAGGAGTGCGTAGTCCTTTCCGTGAACCGGAGCATGAAGCCTTCGTGAGCTTTGGGTTCAAATTTTGACTTGTGATGGGGATCCTTGATCCAGACTTAGCCCCAAATACTCTAAAGTAGCTGACATTTGGCTTCTTCGCCAAGAAGGAGTTTATAGGATGTTTTGTCTCAAGGTTATGGATGTAAACACGGCTGATGACGTGACATGTCGTATCAATAGCTTCGTGCCAAAACTTTCTTGGTGTCTTGTACTCGCCGAGCATTGTTCGAGCCATCTCAATGAGGGTTCTGCTCTTGCGCTCCACGATGCCATTTTGTCGAGGGTGTATGGAGCAGAGAACTCATGAGTGATTCCTATGGTATCCAGATAAAGATCAAGTCCGTGTTCTTGAATTCAGTGTCCGTATCACTTCTCGATATGCTTGATCTTGACGCCATAATTGTTCATTGCTCGATTACGGTTGCCTCAAGACATCTTGCACTTCAGTCTTGTAGAGAATTATGTGCACCCATGTGTATCTTGAGTAGTCATCAACAATGACGGGTTCATAGAGACAAGCAGTTGTTGTGAGGGTAGAGTAATGAGTAGGGCCAAACAAATCCATGTGTAGCAGCTCAAAGGGTTGAGATGTCGCCATGATTGTCTTCGAGGGTGCTTTGCCCTAGTCATCTTCCAAATCAGCAGGCACCACACAAATGATCCTTCTTGAACTTGACACCTCGATGCCTATGACATGCTTCTTCTTGGCGAGTGTGTGTAAGTTCCTCATGCCAAGATGCCCCAGCCTCATGCCGTGAGCCAGATTCTCAAGCTTTTGCAAGAAGACATACTGCAAGTCGTGGACCTCATTGAGAAATCTACCATGTATAGATCATCTTTCCTATACCCTTCAAAGACTAGAGACTTGTCGATTCCATTAGTACAAGGCAAACGATATTTTCCCAATATCACAATCATGTTCAAGTCACAAAGCATTGAGATGTACATCAAGTTGAAACCAAGGGATTCAACAAGCATCACTTTATCCATGTGTTGATCCTTTGAGATTGCAACTCTACCTAGACCCAATACATTGCTTTTACCAAAGGTCAAGAAATGTGATGTGACTCTTGTCCGATGGACGTAAGGTTGAGTCCATGAGAAGACTTCGATCACCAATATATGATTAGTGCATCCACCGTCCATAATCCATTCTCAAGCATGAGGTGTCATACCCTACAAAGATGCTTAGGGGATAGGCTTCACCAAGAGCATTGTGAAGTAATAAACATTTGATGCAAGTGGATTATTGAAGCTTAAATCAAGATTAGGACTGATAGGATGAATGGCAAACCATTCAGAACAAAATACATAGTGAGACCATTTGGGCATTTGATCTTGTGCCCTACAAGATGTTTTAGGTCCCGCTAATATCATTAGACGCCTTTGATTTTCGGGTTGAGACTCCTGGAAGTTAATTCCAACCACAACACCTATGGGACATGACCAGCCCATCGGTTCTTGGGGATGGAGCCCGCAAGAGCGATCGAGGCGGCTATTACGTAAAGGCTTTAGGGAGTTTGATGAGATAATATCCCATCATTTCATCGTTAGACAGGTTTGGCAGGAGCTACCGAGAGACAAGACCAGCATGAGAGGGCAGTTCGACTTCTGCTAAGTGCGATGGGCCTCTTTATATAGCTCAAGGGGTCACCGGTCAGTCAACGTGAGACAGGCAGGGAACAGATTAAGATGGCACTGCGGCTGTAACATACCTAATCGCTTCAAGAGGGGCAAAGGCCAATGCCCGTCTGTCGCTAAAGCTGCGCGGACATCGCCACGCCATGATGGCATCTTGTCGCCGTTTCATCACTCGGTCAAAGCCAGCTGCCACGCCGCTACCGGAAGGTCCTCAGTTGCCAAAGCGCTAGGATGCCGGAGCGAGTTCTATGTGGGCCTGCCACGGCAAGCGCCTTCCTGTCGCCGCCTGTTGCCGGAAGTTTGTTGGCCTTCCCAGCAAGTTCCTCTTGCCGGGCCTTGTTCCTATACCTGAGTCTCCCAGTCCTCTTGGAAATACTTTGTTCTGATATCTAGGGCCCCACCTGCGTCACCGCAAGCCTTGCATTGGTGCAGCCTCTCTGGTGCACGGTTCGGGATACTAGGTACCCCTACTTAGTACACCGGACAGAGCCCCGGCTCGGCCACACAGTCGAAGGCCAAGCAGCTGCCCAAAATAGGCACGGCGCCAGGTGTCGGTGTACTATAGTAGGGGTACCCTAGTATCCCAACTCTGCACGGGCAGTTGCAGCACCTCGACAGGCTTGCCAGGTGACCGCCAAGGTCCTCCGTGGGTTCCTTTGGAGCCATTCAGGAACAAAGCAATCTAGCCAAGGAGACAAGGCCCCTGCAAGAGGAGCTTGCCGGAAGGCCACCTCAAGGCACCTAGAAGATACCTCCCTGCAAGAGGAGCTTGCCGAAGGCCCGTGAGCTTACAAGCTTCGGACGCCGACAGGCAACAATCATGCAAGAAGGCGCTTGTCACGGCAGACTACCAATTCGCTCCTCCGCTTCCAAAGCTCATCCACCAACGTGTCGCCATGGGACCTTTCCAGGCCTGTGGCAAGAGGTCGTATGCGCCAGCGGGCCGGTGGTAAGCGGCGCTGACAAGATTGCCATCGGGCGAAGGTGGTGCCCCCACGACCATTCTTTCTGACTGCGTCGACTTAGACGGGCATTTAATGCCCTTTGTCCCCAGCCGCTGTATGGTTAGGGTATGATACACTGCATAAGTAGCTGTACCAACCACGACTCCTTTTACGCTTTTGCCCTTGTCTATGTTGCCACCTGCTCTGAGACCCCTTGAGCATATAAAAGGAGGCCCATGCGCAACATAGAAGGGGGTTCGCCGTCGCCCGGTCATTCAAAACCGTAGAACACTCACGCTAGGTCTTGTAGCTCAGCGCTTCCCTAGCAAGAACACAATACAATCGCATAAGGAGCGTGAGGAGTATTATCTCCCGGAGAGTCTGGTTGGGTAACTGCTCGTGGTGTTTCACCGATTCGCTCTTTCAGGCGACTCGCCCCTCACCGAACCAACCGGGCTCGGTCCGGCCGTCCCATAGGGTGTTCGTGGGTCGATCAGCTTCCCCAACATCTTTGGCGCACGCGTAGGGGCGCCGAGGTTGTGTGAACCTGATCCGCGCTCACACGAGCTACATCTTCATCATTCTCATCGACATGCCACCGGAAGAAGGCTTCCGCAGCGGAGCCGCTCACATCGCCGATCCCACCACCACCGGAGCAAATGGGTGGTGGGGTGACACCGGGCGAAGAACGGGTGCCGGCGAGGAGCTCGCGATGCCGCCAAGTCCAGGACAAGGCCGCGCAGACCTCGCGCTCCATACACGCACCGCCGCCCATCTCGGGAAACGGGACCGCAGCACCATGGTATTCATGCGATCATACGCTTGTTGGATTAAGATCGAGCCGGTGGATCCCGAGGCCCTCAAGACCAGCGCAGCACGCCAACATGTTCGCAACGAGCGAAAGGCACCGCCGCTCGATGGGATATCGCTTCCTTCTAACATAGTTAGAAGTCCATCATATCCCGCCTCGCCGCTGCTCGCCATCGCCACCCGCCACTCCAGCGAAGCTTTGGCGAGCTCAACTGCTCCTAGATTACTCTCCAACGCCGATAAGCAGTCGATGAATGGAGGGCCACCATTCGTAGTCTCATCGCTTTGCTAACGCGACATTCGCAAAGAACCAAGCATATCGCTGCCGCTGCAAGACTGCCAAACACGAGCCGGTGGTGATTTAGACCGTGGAGGTGCAACTACCATGCACTCTCCATTTCGGCGGCCAAGATCGCCACCGGGCCGGATCCACCTCGACAAATAATTCCACAAAGATCATCGATCCACGAGCTCGCCGCGATCAGCGCCAAGTTCTTCACGAACGACAAGAAGAAGACGCCGAATCCCGATCGAAAGTGCCAAGAGATGCACGGCGTCATCCGACCAGCGTTGGGTCTTCTGTCGATATGCACGCGCCAGGGAACCAAGCGATTTGTCAGACGCGGGTTGCCTCTGCTCACTCATGAGTTGCGGTAAGTACAGTGGCCCAAAGAAGAATTTCTGCCGACGCACAGAGAAGTACGAACAAGACGCATCCGGTCAGAGTTCCTCAAAGATCTACACCATTGCGTGCAGCTGCCAAAGCGACGACAAGATCCTCGCCAACTACTTCCCCTACCGGGTACTGCTTCCCAATGTCGATCTCGGCTCATGCACTTGCCGGACAACTCCATATCCTCTTATGATCTATGCTATCAGCTTGTTGGCGCTTCACAAAGCGGCCACAAACCTCATGGCTAAGAGAGCGACCTTCATCTCGCCGCCTGTATGGGAAGGAGAGCCCCAAGCAGTTCATTCAGAGATTCAGCCGTACAACACAACATCCCAAATGTCCACCCTGCCACTGTAATCAGCTGCTCCATCGAACGCGCGGAACCGCAGGATGCGGAGGAGATGGCAATGTACAAGATCAAGGACGCCGCTGAGCTATATGCCCCGCCGACAAGTGTGCACGGCCGAGGAAGGGAGGAGACTCTCGGAGAGAATGTGGAGGCAGCAGATCTCATAGGAGGAGTCCGGCCCAAGAAAGAAAAGCCAAGCCATGGAGCAACAGTAAAGAAGAAAGGCGTAGATGTGCTAGTTGTCGGAGCAGCGGGCAAAGGAGGTGGCGCTTAAGAAAGCCAGGTTGGTAGGCTCCGCAAGGAGGGTTGCCGCAGTACCAACTGCCGGGGTAGGCGGTCAGCCACAAACAGGACGGCCCAACAACAAGATGTAAGATCCACCGCACTAAGGGCCATGACCTCCAGAGCTGCAAAGGTCGAAAGTAGCTTGTTGAACAAAGAAAGGCTGGTATGAGCGACGCGACAAGGAGAAGGCCCAGAAGGTGCCGGAGGACCTAGCAAGAAACGCCCGGCCGGGAGGACGCCACAAGGCCAAGCAAGCGGCAAGGAGATGTATTCCCCGCCGCCGCGATAAGGACGTAAGATGACGACGACGACGTAAGACATGGCGATGACTAAACCGATGAGCAGGAGTTCCAGAAGCCACAGAGGTCTTGTGCGTTGATTTGCGGTAAGCTCTCGCAGATACTTCACACCGCCAACCTCCAGCGGATGCGAAGTCAATGCAGCAGTAATCCATCTCGTCGAGTCACCAAGAAGCCCTCAAATGGTCCAAGACGCTTATCATCTTTGATACGGACCACCACCTGATCGCGTCATCAAGGTCGGGTGCTTGCCGATGTTGGTTTCACCAACCATCCGCAACCTCAAGGTCACTAAGATGCTAGTTGACGGCGCGAGGCCGGTTGAATTCGATCTCCTCCGCTGTGCTCCGTAAGTTCGCATCCCGATGGCGAAGCTCAAGAGACCGCACATTCCAAGGAATCAATCCGGAAGGAGCAAACCAAGGGAAAGATCACGCTGTCGGACGTTTGGCAGCGAAGTTGAACTTCGGACTCGAGGGTCACTTTTGACGCTGTTGATTTTCCACGCCTTACAATGGGATACTTGGTCGTCCAAAGACTCGCCAAATTCAAGGCCGCTCTCACTATGCATACAACTTGTCAAGATGCCAGTCCCGATAAGGTCATTCTCCGCCCTCGGCGACAAGAAGGATGCTCTTATTCGCGGCCGACAAGATTCCACCGGAAGCAGCTGCAACAGATAGCAAGTCACTTGTCGCTGAAGCTCCCGGGAAGAAGAAGACCAAGTCCGCAAGAGTCTCGATGCCCATCGGCAAGCGCATCTTCTTCGAGTGCTGCGCCACCGCCGAGGACGCACCATCGAGCTCCACCGGCAAGTGTAAGAAGACGATGGCGGCGCCACCAGAGACCAAGAAGGTGTCCGCCAAGGAGGACGGCACCGGTGGTACCTTCACCATCGCGCCACTCTCGACCCTAAATAGGAAGGCTGTTTTCTTCAAGCGGCTAACGTCGACGCGGTTTGCATGGCAACCGCCCGACATCCCCGGTGTTCCCAGAGTACTTGAGCACCATCTTGCTGTCTGTCCTCGCGCGGACCGCCAAGCGTAAAGTCGAAGCGTGCAAAGGAGCGCCAAGAATTCATCGCAGTAAGAAATCAAGAAATTGGAAGCAGCAGGCCTTGTCGAGGAGTGCTCCATCCTACGTGGTTGGCTAATCCTCGAGGTCGCGAAGGCAAACGGAAATGGAGGCTTTGTATCAATTTACGATGTTAATAAAGCTTGTCCCAAAGACCCATTTCCTTGCCACACATCGACGATTGTTGACTCCACGGCCGGATGTGATTTGCTTTCATTTCTTGATGCATCAGGATCCATCAGATCTTCATGGCGTAAGAGGATGAGGAGAAACCGCATTCATCACCCCATGTGGCACATACTGTTTTGTACGGATGCCTTCGGATTAAAGAATGCTGGTTCAACATTTGCAAGAGTATTCCATGACGCTTTTGAGCCGCAAATACATAGAAATGTAGAAGCCTATGGATGACATAGTGGTCAAGAGCAAGGACAAGGCAACTCGATTCAAGATTTAGATGAAACCTTTGCAAATCTGGCGCAAGATCAACCTCAAGCTCAACCCCGAGAAGTGTTGTTTGAGTCCCTCCGCAAGCTCGGTTCTTCGCTCTCGCGGGAATTGAAGCCAATCCCGACAAGATCAAGGCCATTGAGCAGATTGAAGCACCAAAGCGCTGGCCAAGGATGTACAAGACTTGCTTGCTATGTAGCTGCTCTCAAAGTTTATCTCTAGGTTCTGCTGAGCGCCTCGCCATTTTTCAAAATATTGAAAAGGGCAGGTCCAATGAAATGGACTCTGAAGCGGAGGCTGCGCACGCAGACTTAAAGAGATACCGCCCTCCACTCAATACTTGTCGCACCTAAGCCACAAGAGAAGTTGTTGCTATATATAGCGGCAACCAATCAAGTGGTTAGTGCTGCGTTAGTAGGAGAGGAGGCGGATGATGAGCCAGCAACCATGGCGGCGTATGCATCCAAATGACAAGGGACTTCACCGCAAGCTCGTCCCATAAGGATGGATCTCACAGCGCAGGAGAAGATGCGTAAAGGATGGTGCAGCCTAGCCTTTACTTTCTCGGCCCTTCGCAGGGGCTAGGTCAAGGTACTGGCGTGCAGAAATTGCTTTTCGCCCTCATGGCTCGAGAAAGCTGCGCCATTACTTCCAAGCACATGAGATAACAACCGCCACCGCTTCACGAAGATATTGCAAAATCCAAGCAAGCAGTGATTGTCGAAAGGGCATCGAACTTCAAGCTTTGGCCTCAAGTTTGAAAGCACTTCAACTATCCAAAGCAGAGCATTGGAGTTCATAGCAGAATGGACGCCAACGCAAGATGAAGAAATTCCTAAACGAGCATCTCCGGCCAAGGAAGCAAGCAAAGAGTGGCTTATGTACTTTGATGGTGCCTTCGCCAAGGCCGGTGTCGGGCGTATGCTTTGTCGCACCCACCGGAGAGCACCTCAAGTCATAGTCCAGATGCACTTTCCCAAGGAGCAAGCAACAAACAATACCGCAGAGTATGAAGGTTTGCTTGTTCGCCGGATCTCAGATCGCAGTAGACCTTGGGATCAAGAAGCTCATTGTCGGGGTGACTACAACTTGTCGTCCGCCAAGTGAACAAGGATTATCGAGTCCGCTGATGGAAGCTTATGTTGATGAAGTAAGAGCTAGAAGAGCACTTTGACGGCTCACAAATGGAACATGTTCCAAGAGCTCAGTAACGATATTGCTGATGGCTCGCCAAAGCGCGCCACACTCAAGTTACTCTCGAACCAGGGATCTTTGTGCTCAACAACTCGACTCAACCGCCTATAACGCCATCAATCGGACAGAACAAGAAGAGGAAGTTGATTGGTGACTATTTTCGGCAGAGCCCCGGCCGCCGGCCAAGAAGGTCCCCAAGCTCAACACCAAGAGTGCCGAGAGCAGCCTACTCCGCAAGCCCTACGGTTTGTTCCATAGCGTGACGCCCCACAGTTTCTCTCCGCAAGCTTGCGGGAACATCAAGCTCCGGCTGAGCCGCAGTGTTCTCGCAGAGAAGCGGATGTTCCCGCAGCAGCAGATATGCCTTTAGTCCTTGTTGTCGAGCCGCAACCTCCAAAGATGGGCACAAGCAGATCGTCTGCTTCTTCAGACAGTGAGAACTTCCCAAGAGCAAGAAGAAGCGGAAAGAGTAGCTCTGCAGTCAAGTATGTACCAGCTTTGTCGACAGCATCACTGTAAGAAGACTCAACGGTGTGAAATTGAAGTGTATTCACCGAAGATGGATAGTAGCTGGCAGATACATGGAGGCATATGTGGTCACCACATTACGCGAAGAGCACTTGCCGACAAAGCATTCCAGAAGTTTTTTTGGCCAACAGCCTCCGTGATGCAACCGCACAAGTAACCAAGTGTGAAGCGCGCCAGTTCCATTCCAAGCAGATACACCAACCAGCTCAAGCTCTCCTGACGATCCCTTTATCCCGCCATTTTCGGTCTGGGGTCTCGACATCTCGCCCCTTTCGAAGGTCGGGCTTGAGTACTTGTACGCTGTAATCGACAAGTTCACAAAGTGGCCGGAAGTGGAAGCAGGAGGAAGGTGACAGCACAAATAGCAAATAAGTTCTTCAGTCGATTGTTTGTCGCTTCGATCCCTAACAGATCATCACCGACAACGGTACACAATTCACGAGCCGCACCTTCATGCAATACGCCCAAGATCTTGGCGCCAAGGTTCCGCTTCGCTTCGTTGCTCATCCGAGAAGTAACGGTCAAGCGGAGAGGGCAATGCTGAAGTGCTGGGACTCAAGACCAGACTTTCGACAAAGCTGCACAAGTGCGAAGAAATCGGATTGAGGAGTTGCCGGTGGTTCTTTGGTCGATCAGACGACGCCAAATCGAGCCACCGCCGCACCTTTTCGCTCTAGGTCTATGGAGCAGAGGCAGTTCTCCCACGGAACTCAGATACTCGGTCACGACTGAAGTGCTCGCTATGATGATCTTGAGCAAGAGCAATTGCAACAAGATGACGCGATTGCTCGAGGAGGACCGCCGTGCTGCTGTTCGAGCTGCTCGATATCGCAAGCTTTGCGCCGCTACCATAGTCGCAGTTAGTGCCGAAGTCTTGAGGAAGGCGACCTTGTTCTTCGCGCTGCTCAGTCCGCCAAGAATTCCAACAAGTTGACGCCAAAGTGGAAGGCCTTATCGGGTGAAACGAGTCACTAGGCCTCGGCGTTGTCCGCTTTGAGACCAAGATGGCATTCCGTGAGCAACTCCCCGAACATTGAGCATCTTCGTAAGTTTTACTCAGAAAGCGGTTGCCGGAACCTGTTCCGCAACCACCTTTTGTACAAGTCTTGCCGATGTTGCATGTAATCTTTGAGAAAGCCGGGTGCGCACTCTGCATAAGTAAAGCTCATGTGTTCCGCACATCTTGTCAATTTCATGCTTTCATCATTTTATTGCATGTTATCCGACACTTTGTGCAGCACCTACACCCGTAAGCAATAACGAGTCAGAAGGCCCCATATTTTATTTTCTTCTTTCTCTTCTCAAAGAAAGGAAGGTACCTCGCACACAAGTTTGCCGGGGGGAAGGAGAAGATAATGGTGGACCAAGCGGCCGCTTTCAAGGAAGTTTCGCTTTACCGGAAGCAAACTACGTAAAAGCTAAGTTGCCAAAGTTTGAGCAATCAGTTTTAAATTTTTAAGTTATCTCCTCGAACGACTGCAGGTTGTATGGAAAACTGCAGCGCGGAGGAACCAACTCAGAAGCTAGTTGCGCTTTACTTTGTTTTGAGTCCGCCAACAACTTAAGTGAGCTGCAACTAGTTGCATAAGGTTGTTTATCGAAGCGCACCGCCAAAGAAGGCCGCCGACGTCTCTCGACTCTTCCGCCATGCGGCAAAGGTGCCTGCGCCGCAAGTTCCCTAAAAGCGAGGGGCAAAACATACAAAGGAGGGGAATCAAGTAAAGGAAATAACATTGCAATTACTACCCAAAATAGAGTTATATTATAAAATAGCTTGTCGCAGCTCTAATAGATTGTTCTCCAACATGACTAGCAGCGACAAGGAAAAAGATAAACGGGCGGCCAATTCCACGCCGGTCGCCATCAACCCTCTTGATCTTGCTCACCTTGTCCACAATGGGTGCGATAAGGGTCTTGAGCGCCCACATCGGCATCCCACGGCAGGACTTGAGGACGTTGGTGAGGTTGAGACCTGGATTGCGGAAGGCCACCTTCATCAAGACCTTCGAAGAGCTCCCACAAGCAGATCCGCGCCACCTCGGCCAGCTTCTTTGGGATCTCTTCCCGGAGTCGTTGGAGAGCCTTCACCACGCCTTTGAAGAACAAGCTGAGCTTGGCGCTGGTTGGAGGTGCACATAGGAGGAATATCCGAGATCCACCATCCCCAGCTCCGCCAGCTCCCTGCCGATGGCGGGCGGCAATATTCACGAGACCCTCGTCCAGGCTCCACATTCTCTCAAGGTGCTTCGGGCGGCAGAGCACTCCACGCCAGCCGGCTTGCCGGTCTTGATCTTCCAACAAGGCCACCTCCCGCCTCCTTGGCGCCGGCCCGCAGCTCGTGATCAAAGTAGTCAGCTTTGCTTGAGATCCGCTGAATCCTTGGCGGCGCTGAGTCTCCTTGCCTCTCACGAGACGGCCTGCAGCTCGCCAAGAGTGTAGGCGCCCTTCTCAAGGCCATGCTTGAGTGCAGCAAGCTCTCAGCTTTTCTTGAGATTGGCCTCCAGCTGCCACCTTCTGCCTCCAACTCCTCTGGCGGCTCCGGCAGCCTGGCGGCGCGCCTCTTGCTTCCTTGAGGGCTCCGCCAAATGTTTGTTTCTGCTGCTGCAAGCTCCTCATGGCCGCCAAGATTGATCTTCACGCGCCAGCCACGCCTTTCTTGCGCAGACAATTTCTCGGGCGGCAAGCCATCCATGTTTTTCAACCTCAGCCTTCTCGAGGATGAAGGCTTTGCACGCCAACGACGGTTCTCGCCTTCGCCAAAGACCGAGAGCTTCTCGATGGAGGCCCCGAGCTCCTCCGCGCTTTCAATGTTCTGCTTCCGCCGCGACAAGCGCTTTAGGGATTCTAGCTTGGCTTTGTCGGGCGAGAGAGCGACGTAAGCTTCCCAAAGAACTGCTCCTCAGACCGCCGCTGCCGCTGCTTTACGCCGACCAGCCGCCCAGCCGGAGGCGAAGCAGCCTTCGTCAAAGGTTTCTCCTTCGACCGGTGCCCCGAGCTCGACGCCTGTGGAAGCTTGATGAAGACGCCATCGCCGCCTTCGCTGGCGCCGGCTTGGGCTTCACAGCCTCGCGCTGCGGCAGCGGCCGAGGGATCGGCGGGCGTGTAGCGCTGGCGCCTCGCGCTCGGGCCGCTGGCGATCGCTGACCTCGCCACCCAAGGGCGGCAGCCTTGGCGGCTCGCCGGGCGGTCTCATCATCGCCAAGCTTTCCTCGGTGACGGCAGCGCCGCCAAGATTGTTGCTGTCTTCCTCGCCGGCACACTCGGGTCTCCATTGGCTCTGCGGCGCACGGATCTCGATGATCGAAAAAGAAAGAAAAGTCAAGCAGATATTCAAAATGAAAATCGAAGAAGAACGCAGGGCAGTTTTCAAGCAAGAGGATTACTCTGCACTTGGATCTGCAGCCATGGTCTCAGCTACCGGCGGTCAGCCGGGCGCCATTGCCGGAGAACTGACCCTTTTGCCGGAGATGCCACCCTTGCCGGAGAATGCTCCTCATCGGGGATCCTCCTTGGCGTGTAGTCGACGCAGATGGCACGCCGGAGCGGCTTCCCGACACTCTTGGTGAGGCTGCTCGCTCCCTACACAAAACCGGACACCGATATCACCAAGAAAGAGCACCTGCACGCCAACAGCAAAAAGTAAACCATATATTTACGCTCGAGGCTGCGCCGGGTTGCTTTAGGAAGAGTTGCGCCCCAAGCAAGGTGGTCTCGAGCGCGCCTCCTGCTGTCGCTGTGGGATCGCCCTCGATGACAACCACCGACTTTGGCCTCTTCAACGCCTCCTCGGGCCAGCGCCCTAAAAGGAAAGAGTTCAGAGTGAAGCAAATCGATACAAGACAAAGCAACAAAATTGAAGAACTACAAGTACAACACGGAGTCTTACTCTTCTTCTTCTTCGCCGGAGCTGAGCGCAGAGAGATCACCTGCTCGCCAAAGCGCACGAGGCGGAGGAGTGTTCCCTTGACCGCTACGGGAGTAGCAGCTGTGGCTCGGGAGGGCCTGCCCAGCTTGTCAGCAGTCAAGGTGCTCCTGCATGGAACAAAGTTGCTTGCCGCTGGTGGAGCTGGCCGTGAGGCGCGGGATGTTTGCCCGTCCGCCGCTGCTTGCCTCCAGCCTTGGAGACACCTTCTGGTGGAGCTGGGGCTCCGGCCATGCAAGCTGCTAGATGGTGGGGAGGAGGCGCCGGCGGGTTCGCTTCGACTGCCTGTGTTCGCAAGCTCCTATCACGACAAACTCCTTCGCCGACAAGGCTTGCCGCCGCTGCCTCTCGCCTCCTCCACGGTGAATCCAACTTCGCCAGCAGCAGCAGCTGCCGCCTTCCAGCCTGGTGGCGATGCGCGCTGCATCTCGCCATCGGTGTCGCGGTGAGGCCCTTCGCTGCTGTGGCGGATCGGCACTTCTTCCAAGCTGTCAAAGAACACCAAGACGACGCCATCCGCAGGCTCTTGCCAGGTTGGAACAATTCCATGCGAAGTCGACAACGGCGCCATTGCACGGATGCGGTCGAGCGAGGAATTGTTGCACAATGGAATGACTCTCGGCAACCTGAACCATTCGAGATGATCAGATCGCTTTGAACAGCCTCAGAGCATCGATCCAACTCCAAGACGGTGAAATTGAAGTTGAGGCCCGGCGAGCTCATGATATCCGGCCGATTCGAACTCCCAAGCAGGTCTCCTCCTCTCCCGCAAGGGATGGCGCGGGCGAAGGAAATCTGCGCCAACGGGCCTACAAAGGAGTCCGCAAGCCCGAGGCGCTGGATCCGGTGACGGCAATCTTCAATCTAGCATCTTCCCGCGCCAAGTTGCTCCAATCGCTACACGCACTATTGGGGTTTAGCGCTGAGCGATAAAGGGCTGCGGGTTCTCCTCACAATCCAACACCAATCTGCCCTCCATTCCTCCCACTTGTCGCGGAGCTCTCCTCCAGATAGGCTTCCTTCTTGCCGATCCTTGAGATCCAAGCGATTCCTCCGCAAGAGGCTCTCTCTCTACTCGAGGCATGAAGAAATGGCGGAAGAGGGCTACGCTTGGGTGGACTCCACAAAATTTTCGCAAAGATGTGCGAAACTGCCATGGTCGACAGCATTGGGGGTGAAGTCAAGGAGGCGGAACCCGTAGGGTTCTGCGATATCGCAGAAAAATTAGAGAAGGCGGGCAGAGCCCGCAATAGAAGAAAAGTGCGCGAAGAAAGGGTACCCGCTTGGGGCTAGTTCAAGCAGCGGCCGAGTACTCTTCAGGCGCTGGATGCGCCATGCCTGCTCCACTCTAAGAGGTAGTAGCCTCTCGGCCTCCTTGGCGGCGAGCTGGGGGGAAGATGGCTCAGCCTTTCGCAGAACATGAAGCAGCTGCGCTGCGCCGACTTCACGCCTCTTCCCTTGTCGGCTGAGCCATGGCGAGGCGGGGGGAGACCGCGCAGGGGTACTGGTGGCGATGGGGGCGGAGCTGCTCTTCAGACTTGGGAAGAAGGGGAGCGGCGGAGGTTTTTCGAGATTGGACAGCAATGGTGAGGTGGGCGAACTGCCCTGCTTCCCTGCTTATAAAGAGGGAGGGCGGACGCTCCGCCTTCCCGAATAAAGAAACCCCCCACGATCTCTCCCACGATGCCGCATTCGACGCTGTGGCCGCTCGTGGAGGGCGGGTGGGTCCGGAGTGAGTTACACAGCATTACAGACCGCACGTGTCTGCGTTCTGTTTTGGGCCCGCCCAACAGCGCTGCACTGCAGGTGGCCCAGGCCCGGGGCTCTGCCGGTGTACTAGAGTAGGGTACCCTAGTATCCCTAACTCGCACACCGGCAGTTGCAGCACCCCGCTGCAAGGCTTGCCAGTGACCGCCAAGGTCCTCCGTGGTTCCCTTGGAGCCATTCAGAACAAAGTATCTAAGCTAAGGAGACAAGGCCCCGCAAGAGGAGCTTGCCGAAGGCCACCAAGGCACCTAGAAGACACGGCCCCAAGAAGAGGAGCTTGTCGAAGGCCCAGTGAGCGGACAAGCTTCCTGGACGCGACAGAACAACCGTGGCAAGGCGCTGCCACGTAGACTACCACTCCGCTCCTCCGCTTCCATACCATCCACCAATGTGTCGCCATGGGACCTTTCTGTGCCGCTGCGGCAAGAGGTCAGGCGGCCAGCCGAGCGCGGTGGTAGGCGGCGCCGACAAGATTGCCATAGTGGCGAAGCGGTGGCGCCTCGACGGTCCTTTTCGCACCGTTAGTCGACTTAGACGGGCATTTAATGCCCTTGTCCCCAGCCGCCGTGGTTAGGTATGATACACCTGTATAAATAGTTGTACCAACCATGACTCCTTTTACGCTTTTGCCCTTGTCTACGCTACACCTGCTCGGAGACCCCTTGAGCATATAAAAGGAGGCCCATGCTAACGAGAAGGGGGGTTCGTTCGTTCGGTTCATTCAAACCGAGAACACTCACGCTTAGGTCTTGTAGCTCTCAGCCCCTAGCAAGAACACAATACAATCGCACAAGCAGCAGAGAGTATTATCTCCGAGAGCTCTGCCGGGTAACCGCTCAGGTGCTTCGCCGATCTGCTTCTTCGTGGCGACCTCCGCCCCAATCGAACCGAAGGGGCTCGGTCCGCCGGTCCCATAGGTGTTCGTGGGTCGATCAGCTTCCCGACACGCAGTCCGGGCACGCCTGAACTCACTCGGACTCACCACGCCTCCACGAACGGCACGCGCTGAATGCGGCATCGTGGGAGAGATCGGGGGTTTTTTATTCGAAAGGCGGAACGTCCGCCTCCCTCTTTATAAGGGAAATAGGGCAGTTCGCCCATCTCGCCATTTGCTGTCCAAACTCAAAAACCTCCGCTGTTCCCCTTCTTCCCAAGTTCGAAGAGAGCAGCGCCCGCTTCATCGCCACTCAAGACCACCAACGCCGCCGTCTCCCCACCGCCCGCCATGGTTCGAAGTCGACAAGGGAAGGGCGTGAAGTCGGCCGAGGCGCAGCGTCAAGGGCGCTATGTAAGGAGCGGCTATCTCCCCAGCTCGCCGCAAGGGGAGCCGAGGGAGAACTACTACCTCTTCGTCGACGGAGACGCTGAAGATCCGCAAGCATCGAAGGTACCCCACCGCTGCTTCGAACTAGCCCCAACTGGGTACCCTTTCTTCGTGATTGTTCCTATTGCGGGCTCGCCTCGCCTTCTCTCAATTTTTTCGGATATCATGAACACCTACGGGTTCCGCCTCCTTGACTTCACCCCCAATGCTGTCCTGACCATGGCAGTTCTCGCACATCTTTGCGAAAATTTTGTCGGAGTCCACCCAAACGTATCCCTCTTCCGCCATTTCTTCATGCCTCGAGTAGAGAGAGGAGAGCCTCTTGCCGGAGGAATCGCTTGGATCTCAAGGATCGGCAAGAAGGAAGCTTATCTGGAGGGAGAGCTCCGCAGCAAGTGGGATGAATGGAGGGCAGATTGGTGTTAGATTGTAGAGGAGAACCCGCAGCCCTTTACCGCTCAGCACCAAACCCCAATAGTGCGCGGCAACGATTGGAGCAACTTGACGCCGGAAGATGCTAGATTGAAGATTGCCGTCACCGGATCTCGCGCCTCGAGCTTGCTCGGACCATCAGGCCGCTGGCGCAGATTTCTTCGCCGCCAGACGCTTCTTACAGAGAGGAGGAGACCCGCTTGGGAGTTCCGCACGCGGCGGATATCATGAGGCTGCGCCCAGGCCTCAACTTCAATTTCACCGCCTTGGAGTTGGATGCGATGCTCCCGAGCTGTTCAAGCACGACCCTCGATCATCCCGAATGGTTCAGGTTGCGAGGGAGTTGTTCCATTGTGCAACACTCGCCGACCGCATCCGCGTAATGATGCCGCAGCGACTCGCATGGAATTGTTCCAACTGGCAAGAGCCTGCGGATGACGCCGCGGCGGGTGTTCTTCGATAGCTTGAAGAAGTGCCGATCCGCCGATGAGCGTATGGGCTCACTCATGACACCACCGATGACGAGATGCAGCG
>JAHIAM010006558.1:0-38308 GCA_021605205.1 Aegilops longissima | reverse complement strand
CTTTTCTCCCTTAGTTTGCAGGCTAAGAAAATCGTTGGAGGTCTTATACCTCTTGGCGTGAGCACGAGCACGAAATCCCAATTTCAGTCCTCGAAACATCTCATATGTTCGCGATGTTTGACGTCTTTGGTGCCTCAACTCTAAACCGTTTAGCGAACTATCACGTAGTTATCAAAGGCGTGTATGTCGGATGTTACGCAACATACACGAGCGACGTTTGGGGTTCAGCACACCGAGTGGTGCATTAAGGACATAAGCCTTCTCTGTCGCATAATTACTCACTGTCAACTTTCAACTATATTTTCTCTAGGAACATATCTAAAGCAGTAGAACTAAAGCGTGAGCTATGACATAATTTGCAAAGGGTTTTTGACTATGTTCAGGATAATTAAGTTCATCTTATGAACTCCCACTCGAATAGACATCCCTCTAGTCATCTAAGTGATTACATGATCCAGAGTCAACTAGGCCGTGTCCGATCATCACGTGAGACGGACTAGTCATCATCGGTGAACATCTTCATGTTGATCGTATCTACCATCGACTCATGCTCGACCTTCGGTCTCTTGTGTTCGAGGCCATATGCATACATGCTAGGCTCGTCAAGTCAACCTAAGTGTTTAGCGTGTGTAAATCTGGCTTACACCGTTGTATGTGAGCGTAAGAATATATCACACCGATCATCACGTGGTGCTTGAAGCAGCGAACTTTGCAATGGTGCCTGATTAGAGAACACTTTCTTAAAATTTTAATGAGGGATCATCTTATTTACTACCGTCGTTCTAAGCAAATAAGATGCATAAACATGATAAACATCACATGCAATCAAATAGTGACATGATATGGCCAATATCATTTTGCTCCTTTGATCTCCATCTTGAGGCTCCATGATCATCATCGTCACCGGCATGACACCATGATCTCCATCATCATGATCTCCATCATCGTGTCTTCATGAAGTTGTCTAGCCAACTATTACTTCTACTACTATGGCTAGCGGTTAGCAATAAAGTAAAGTAATTACATGGAGTTGTTCAATGACACGTGGGTCATACAATAAATAAAGACAACTCCTATGGCTCCTGCGGTTGTCATACTCATCGACATGCAAGTCGTGATTCCTATTACAAGAACATGATCAATATCATACATCACATATCATTCATCACATTCTTCTTGGCCATATCACATCACATAGCATACCACAAAAACAAGTTAGACATCCTCTAATTGTTGTTTGCATGTTTCTGATGGCTGCTATGGGTTTCTAGCAAACGTTTCTTACCTCATAAAACCACAACGTGATATGCCAATTGCTATTTACCCTTCATAGGACCCTTTTCATCGAATCCGTTCCGACTAAAGTGGGAGGCGTCACCCGCTAGCCACCTTATGCACCAAGTGCATGTCGGTCAGTGGAACTGTGTCTCACGTAAAATGCGTGTAAGGTCGGTCGGGCGCTTCATCCCACAATACCGTCGAAACAAGATTGGACTAGTAACGGTAAGCATATTGAACAAAATCAACGCCCACAACTACTTTGTGTTCTACTCGTGCAAATAATCTCATAATAGACCTAGCTCATGATGCCTTTGTTGGGGAGCGTGGCAGAAATTCAAAATTTTCCTCGTGTCACCAAGATCTATCTATGGAGAAATCAGCGAGGGAAAGGAGGTGCATCTACATACCCTTGTAGATCGCTAAGCGGAAGCATTCAAGAAGCGGGGTTGAAGGAGTCGTGCTCGTGCGTGATCCAAATCACCGGAGATCCTAGTGCGAAGGGGCGGCACCTCCGCGTTCAACACCGTGCAGCCGGTGGCGTCTCCCATGCCTTGATCCAGCAAGGAGAGGGAGAGGTTGAGGAAGACTCCATCCAGCAGCAGCACAACAGCGTGGTGGTGATGGAGGCGTGGCAATCCTGCAGGGCCGCCAAGCACCGCGGAGGAGGAGGGAGAGAGGTAGAGGCTGCGCCAGAGGAAGAAACTCATGTGTTGGGCTGCCCTTGACCTCAACTATATATAGGGAGGGAGGCTGCGCCCCTCTAGGGTTCCCTCCCGGGGTGGCGGCAGCCCCAGATCCCATCTGGTGGCGGCGAGAAGGGAGAGAGGGGCGCCTTTGGGGTGGGCCTTAGGGCCCATCTGCCTAGGGTTTGCCCCCTCCCTCTTCCTGCGCCTTGGGCCTTGTGGGGCGCACCAGCCCACAGGGCTGGTCCCTCCCACTTGGCCCATGCAGCCCTCGGGGATGGTGGCCCCACTTGGTGGACCCAGGACCCTCCGGTGGTCCGTACATCTGAAAAAACCCGAAACTTTTCCGGCGACCAAAGCAGGACTTCCATATATAAATCTTTACCTCCGGACCATTCCGGAACTCCTCATGGCAGGGATCTCATCCGGGAATCCGAACAATATTCGGTAACCACATACAAACTTCCTTTATAACCCTAAGCGTCATCGAACCTAAGTGTGTAGACCCTACGGGTTGGGAACCATCTGAACATGACCGAGGCGTTCTCGGTCAATAACCAACAGCGGGATATGGATACCCATGTTGGCTCCCACATGTTCGATGATCTCATTGGATGAACCACGATGTCAAGGACTCAATCAATCCGTATACAATTCCCTTTGTCTAGCGATATTGTACTTGCGAGATTCGATCATCGGTATCCGATACCTTGTTCAATCTCGTTACGGCAAGTCTCTTTACTCGTTCCGTAACACATCATCCGTGATCAACCCCTTGGTCACATTGTGCACATTATGATGATGTCCTACAAGTGGGCGGAGATACCTCTCCGTTTACGGAGTGACAAATCCGATCTCGATTCGTGCCAACCAGAGACACTTTCGGAGATACACATAGTGCACCTTTATAGCCACCCGATTCGTTGTGACGTTTGGTACACCAAAGCATTCCCTCGGTATCCGGGAGTTGCACAATCTCATGGTCTAAGGAAAGATCTTGACATTAGAAAAGCTTTGCATCTGAACTACGATCTTTGTGCTAGGCTTAGGATTGGGTCTTGTCCATCACATCATTCTGCTAATGATGTGATCCGTTATCAACGACATCCATTGTCCATGGTTAGGAAGCTGTAACCATCTATTGATCAACGAGCTAGTCAACTAGAGGCTTACTAGGGACATGGTGTTGTCTATGTACCCACACATGTATCTGAGTTTCCTATCAATACAATTATAGCATGGATAATAAGCGGTTATCAAGAACAAGAAATATAATAATAAATAATTTATTATTGCCTCTAGGGCATATTTCCAACACAATCTTGTTTCGACGGTATTGTGGGATGAAGCGGCCCAGACCGACCTTACGTACACTTCGTGAGGCGGGTTCCACCAGTGACATGCACTTGTAGCATAAGGTGGCTAGCGGGTGCCAGTCTCTCCCACTTTAGTCGGATCGGATTCGATGAAAAGGGTCCTTATGAAGGGTAAATAGCAATTGACATATCACATTGTGGTTTTGCATAGGTAAGAAATGTTCTTGCTAGAAACCCATAGCAGCCACGTAAAACATGCAAACAACAATTAGAGGGCGTCTAACTTGTTTTGCGAGGGTATGCTATGTGATGTGATATGGCCAAAAGAATGTGATGAATGATATGTGATGTATGAGATTGATCATGTTCTTGTAATAGGAATCACGACTTGCATGTCGATGAGTATGACAACCGGCAGGAGCCATAGGAGTTGTCTTTATTTATTGTATGACTGCGTGTCATTGAATAACTCCATGTAATTACTTTACTTCATTGCTAAACCATTATCCATAGTAGTAGAAGTAATAGTTGGCGAGACAACTTCATGGAACCGCGATGATGGAGATCATGATGATGGAGATCATGGTGTCATGCGGTGGCGATGATGATCATGGAGCCCGAGGATGGAGATCAAAAGGAGCAAAATGATATTGGCCATATCATGTCACTTTTTGATTGCATGTGATGTTTATCATGTTTATGTATCTTATTTGCTTAGAACGACGATAGTAAATAAGATGATCCCTCATTAAAATTTCAAGAAAGTGTTCCTCCCTAACTGTGCACCGTTGCGAAAGTTCGTTGTTTCGAAGCACCACGTGATGATCGGGTGTGATAGATTCTAACGTTCACATACAACGGGTGTAAGACAGATTTACACCTTGAAACACTTAGGTTGACTTGATGAGCCTAGCATATACAGACATGGCCTCGAACACAAGAGACCGAGAAAGGTCGAGCATGAGTCGTATGGTAGATCGATCAACATGAAGATGTTCACGATGATGACTAGTCCGTCTCCGTGATGATCGGACCACGGCCTAGTTGACTTGGATCATGTAATCACTTAGATGACTAAGAGGATGTCTATCGGTGGGAGTTCATAAGATGAACTTAATTATCTTGAACATAGTCAAAAGGTCTTTGCTAATTATGTAATAAGCTTGCGCTTTAGTCCTCTTGTTTAGATATGTTCCTAGAAAATTCAGTTGAAAAATGATAGTAGCGATTATCGGACTAAGTCTTTAAGCGAGGATTGTCCTCGTTGCTTGGAAGAAGGCTTATGTCCTTAATGCACCGCTTTCGATGTGCTGAACCTCGAATGTAAATGCATGGATGTTGCGAACATCTGAGATACGTTTTGATAACTACGTGATAGTTCGTAATGTTAAATGGTTTAGAGTTAAGGCACCAAAGCGATTTGAAATGTCGCTGAAACATCTGAGATGTTTGAGGGCTGAAATTGGGATTTCAGGCTCCTCCCCACGTCAAGAGGTATAAGACCTCCGGCGAGATTCTTAGCCTACAAACTAAGGAGAAAATCTCAATCGTTGAGCTTGTACTCAAATTGTGCAGGTACAACAATCACTTGAATCGAGTGGGAGTTAATCTTCCATATGAGATAGTGATGTTTCTCAAAGTCATTGCCACCAAGCTACTAGAGCTTCGTGATGAACTATAACATATCGGGGATAGATATGATGATCCTTGAAGTATTTGCGATGTTTGACACATGAAAGTAGAAATCAAGAAGGAGCATCAATTGTTGATGGTTAGTGAAACCACTAGTTTCAAGAAGGGCAAGGGCAAGAAGGATACTTCATGAAGCGGCAAATCAGCTGCTGCTCTAGTGAAGAAACCCAAGGTTGAACCCAAACCGAGACTAAGTGCTTACGTAATAAGGGAGCACGATCCTTTGGGCAGAATTACCCTAGATACTTGGTAGATGAGAAGGCTGGCAAAGTCGATAGAAGTATATTGGATATACATTATGTTAATGTGTACTTTACTAGTACTCCTAGTAGCATCGATGTATTATATACGGTTCGGTTGCTAAGTGTTAGTAACTCAAAATAAAGAGCTACTGGAATAAGCGGAGACTAGCTAAAGGTGGTGACGATATGTGTTGGAAGTGTTTCCAAGCTTGATGTGATCAAGCATTGCAGCTCCCTCTACCATCGAGATTGGTGTTAAACCTAAATAATTGTTATTTGGTGTTTTGCGTTGAGCATAGACATGATTGGATTATGTCTATACATGTCTGGTTATTCATTTGAGGAGAATAATGATTACTCTGTTTATTTGAATAATACCTTCAATGGTCTTGCACCTAAAATGAATGATTTATGGAATCTCGATCGTAGTGATACACATGTTCATGCCAAAAGATATAAGATAATACCACATACTTGTGGCAATGCCATTTGAGTCATATTGGTATAGAACGCATGAAGAAGCTCCATGCTGATGGATCTTTGGACTCACTCGTTTTGAAAAGCTTGAGACATGCGAACCATGTCTATTGGTGTATATGCATGAAGAAACTCCATGCAGATGGATCGTTTGGACTCACTTGATTTTGAATCACTTGAGACATGCAAATCATACCACATGGGCAAGATGACTGAAAGCCTCGTTTTCAGTAAAATTGGACAAGAAAGCAACTTGTTGGAAGTAATACATTTGATGTGTGCAGTCCAATGAGTCTTTGAGGCACCGATGGATATCGTTATGTTCTTACTTCACGGATGATTTGAGTGAATCTGAGTATATTTACTTGATGAAACACAAGTCTGAATTATTGAATGGTTCAAGTAATTTGAGTGAAGTTGAAGATCTTCGTGACAAGATGATAAAATGTCTATGATATGATCATAGAGATGAATATCTGAGTTCTGAGTTTGTATATAATTAAGACATTGTGGAAATTGTTTCACTATTAATACCGCCTGGAACACCATAGTGTGATGGTGTGCCCGAACATCATAGTTGCACCCTATTGGATATGGTGCGTACCATGATGTCTCTTATCGAATTACCACTATCGTTCACGGGTTAGGCATTAGAGACAACCGCACTCACTTTAAATAGGGAACCACGTAATTCCGTTGAGATGACACCGTATGAACTATGGTTTGGAGAAACCTAAGCTATCGTTTCTTGAAAGCTTGGGGCTGCGACGCTTATGTGAAAAAGTTTCAGGTTGATAAGCTCGAACCCAAAGCGGATGAATGCATCTTTATAGGACATCCAAAAACAGTTGGGTATACCTCCTATTTCAGACCCGGAAGCAAAAGTGGTTGTTTCTAGAAACGGGTCCTTTCTCGAGAAAAAGTTTCTCTCGAAAGAATTGAGTGGGAGGATGGTGGAGACTTGATGAGGTTATTGAACCATCACTTCAACCAGTATGTAGCAGGGCACATGAAGTTGTTCCTGTGGCACCTACATCAATTGAAGTGGAAGTTGATGATGGTGATCATGAAACTTCGGATCAAGTCACTATCGAACCTCGTAGGGTGACAAGGATGCGTACTACTTGAGTGGTACAGTAATCATGTCTTGAAGGTCATGTTGCTAGACAACGGTGAACCTCGAGCAATGGAGAAGCGATGGTGGGCCCAGATTCCGACAAATGGCTCGAGGCCATAAAATTGAGAGAGGATCCATGTATGAAAACAAAGTGTAGACTTTGGAAGAACTGCTTGATGGTCGTAAGGATGTTGGATGCAGATGGATTTTAAAAGGAAGACATACAATGATGGTAAGTATCACCATTAAGAAATCTCGACTTGTCGTTAAGATGTTTTCGACAAGATTCAAGGAGTTGACTACGGTGAGGCTTTCTCACTCATAGCGATGCTAAGAGTCTGTTGGAATTGGATTAGCGATTCTTGCATTATTTATGAAATCTTGCGGATAGGATGTCAAAACATTGTTTCCTCGTCTATTTTCTTGAGGAAAGGTTGTATGTGATACAACCGGAAAGGTTTTGACAATCTGAAAAACGCTAACAAGTATGCAAAGCTCCAACAATCCTTCTAAGGATGGAGTAAGCATCTCAGTTGGAATATGCGCTTTGATGAGATGATCGAAGATTTTGGGTTTATACAAAGTTTATGAAAACTTGTATTTCCAAAGAAGTGAGTGGGAGCACTATAGAATTTCGATGAGTATATGTTGTTGACATATTGTTGATTAGAAATGATGTAGAATTCTGGAAAGCATATAGGGTTATTTGAAAAGTGTTTTTAATAGAAAACCTGGATTAAGCTGCTTGAACATTGAGCATCAAGATCTATGAGGATAGATCAAAACCGCTAAATGGTACTTTCAAATGAGTACATACCTTGACATGATCTTGAAGGTGTTCAAGATGGATCATCAAAGAAGGAGTTCTTGCACGAGTTGTAAGGTATGAAGTTAAGAGTCAAAGCTCGACCACGGCGAGAAGAGAGAAAGGGCGAAGGTCGTCCCCTATGCTTGAGGCGTAGGCTCTATAGTATGCTATCTTGTGTACTGCACCGAAGTGTGCCTTGCCATGAGTCGATCAAGGGGTACAGAATGATCGAGAAGCGGATCATTGGACAGCGGTCAAAATTGTCCTTGGAGTAAATAAGGACATGTTTCTCGATTATGGAGGTGATAAAGAGTTGGCGTAAAGGGTTACATCGATGCAAGCTTTAACACCTATCCGAATAACTCTGAGTAGCAAACCGGATCGTATAGTGGAGCAACCATTTGGAATAGCTCCAAGTGGGCGTGGAAGCAGCATTTACAATATGACATAGAGATTGCGAAATACATACGGATCTGAATGTTGCAGACCGTTGACTAAAACCTCTCTCACAAGCAAAACATGATCAAACCCGAACTCATTGAGTCTTAATCACATGGTGATGTGAACTAGTTTAGTGACACTAGTAAACTCTTTGGATGTTGGTCACATGGCGATGTGACTTATCGATGTTAATCACATGGCGATGTGAACTAGATTATTGACTCTAGTGCAAGTGGGAGACTGTTGGAAATATGCCTAGAGGCAATAATAAATTAGTTATTATTATATTTCCTTGTTCATGATAATCGTTTATTATCCATGCTATAATTGTATTGATAGGAAACTCAGATACATGTGTGGGTACATAGACAACACCATGTCCTAGTAAGCCTCTAGTTGACTAGCTCGTTGATCAATAGATGGTTACGGTTTCGACCACCGGACATTGGATGTCGTTGATAGCAGGATCACATCATTAGGAGAATGATGTGATGGACAAGACAATCTAAGCCTAGCACAAAGATCGTGTAGTTAAGTATGCTAAAGCTTTTCTAATGTCAAGTATCATTTCCTTAGACCATGAGATTGTGCAAATCCGGATACCGTAGGAATGCTTTGGGTGTACCAAAGCGTCCTGGCGTAATTGGGTGGCTATAAAGGTGCACTCGGGTATCTCCGAAAGTGTCTGTTGGGTTGGCACGAATCGAGACTGAAATTTGTCACTCCGTGTGGCGGAGAGGTATCTCTGGGCCTACTCGGTAGGACATCATCATAATGTGCACAATGTGACCAAGGGGTTGATCACGGGATGATGTGTTACTGGAGCGAGTAAAGAGACTTGCGATAGCGAGATTGAACAAGGTATCGAATACCGACGATCGAATCTTGGGCAAGTACAATACCGCTGGACAAAGGGAATTGTATCTGGGATTGATTGAATCCTCGACATCGTGGTTCATCCGATGAGATCATCGTGGAACATGTAGGAGCCAACATGGGTATCGAGATCCGCTGTTGGTTATTGGCGAAGAGTTGTCTCGGTCATATGCGCATAGTTCCCGAACCCGTAGAATCTACACATAAGGTTCGGTGGCTAGAGTTGTTATGGGAAATAGTATGTGGTTACGAAGGTTGTTGAGTCCGGATGAAATCCGGACATGGCGTGGAGCTCGGAATGGTCGGAGGTGAAGATCGATATATTGTCTGAAGGGTATTGGAGTCGGAATTGTTAGGGGCACGGTGATGACCAGCGTGTCAGAAAGGGGTTTTGGAGGCCCGACAGCGTTGGGGGCCTTATGGGCCAGGGAGAGGGCACATCAGCCCACTAAGGGCTGGCGCCCTCCACCCCATCTCACGTAACCAGGGAGGTGGGGCGCCACCCCTAGGGCAGCCGCCTCCCGGCTTGGGGGCAAGTTTCCTGGGGGTGGGGCGCCCAAACCCATCTAGGGTTTCCCACAGTGGCCGCCGCCCTCCCTAGGGAACCCTAGGGTGCCTCCCCCTCCTCCCTTCCCCCTATATATAGTGAGGGAGAGAGAGAGAGAGAGGGCAGCCGCACCCTTCCCCTGGCGCAGCCCTCTCCCTCCTCCAACACCTCGTCCTCCTCTGTAGTGCTTGGCGAAGCCCTGCCGGAGAACCACGAGCTCCATCACCACCATGCCGTCGTGCTGTCGGAGTTCTCCCTCAACTTCTCCTCTTACCTTTCTGGATCAAGAAGGAGGAGACGTCCCGGGCTGTACGTGTGTTGAACACGGAGGCACCGTTGTTCGGTGCTTAGATCGAAATCAACTGCGATATGAATCGCTGCGAGTACGACTCCTTCATCCACGTTCTTGTAACGCTTCCGCTTAGCGATCTACAAGGGTATGTAGATGCACTCTCCTTTCCCTCATTGCTAGATTACTCCGTAGATTGATCTTGGTGATGCGTAGAAAATTTTGAATTTCTGCTACGTTCCCCAACACGAACCTGGGTAAACATTGTGTCCCCTTTGTCTCCTCTTACCTTGATCCTCGGGCCTTGCGATTCTGGACCCCCTACCGAGATCGTCCGGTTTGACACCAACAATGTGTTTCAAAAGTTATCATCTTTGGTTTGGTCATCAAGGTTAACATCGAGGAGCATTGAGCGTGAAAATTCACATGTGTGCTAAGGCGGAGACTATATAAGAAGCTTTGATCTTGAATATTCATGCATTACCATGAAGTGACTCTCGAATTTTCCATTTTTTTCTTGAGGAAGCCTCAAAGATAAGAGGTGCAATTGTTGCGAATCGTTGCATGGAAAACAAAAAGTTTCTCATAAGCGCAATGATCTATCCATGGAAATGCATAGCGAGGGGAGAGTGTGTCTACGTACCCTCGTGAACCGTAATGAGCGTTTCTTACTTGTGATTGATGTAGTCAAACTTCTCCGCGCTTCAATCGATCAAGTACCGAGCAGACGACACCTCCGCGTTACGCACATGTTCAACTTCGGTGGCGTCCTCGCCCTCTTGATCCAGCAAGGCGTCAAGTAGTAGATGAGTTCCGTCGGCCTGACAGGCGTGGTAGCGATGATGGTGAAGTGATCACGCGGAGGCTTCGCCTAAGCACTACAAAAATATGGTGAGGAGTAAGCGGTGGGCGGGGCTCCTTGCGGCTAAGACAATGTTGTGTGTCCTTGTGTGGTGCCCCTACCCTTGTATATATAGGTGGGAGGGAAGGAGGCAGCCCCTAGGGCGCTCCAAGAGACCTAGCGACAGCCCTAGGGCTGTTGCCTTGCCCTGCACCCCCCTTTCCTTGTAAGAAGAAGGGGGGAGGAAAGAGGGGGGAGAGAGGGAAGGAAGGGGGAGTCCTACTCCACACTTTCCTTGCCCTCACCTCTTTCCTTCTCCTCCTCATAGGCCGGCCTGCTATGGGGGTGCACCAGCCCCTTGTGGGCTAGTGTGTTCCCTCTCTTGGCCCATAAGGCCCATATCCTTGCCGGGGGTGCCCGGAACCCCTTCTGGTGACCCAATATGTACCCAGTACCCTCCGGAACAATCCCGTGTCTGAATACTATCGTCCTATATATCCATCTTTACCTCTCGACCACTTCGAGACTCCTCGTCATGTCCGTGAGCTCATCCAGGACTCCGAACAACATTCAGTCACCAAATTACATAACTCATATAATACAATATGATCATCAAACGTTAGCGTGCGGATCCTACGGGTTTGAGAACTATGTAGACATGTCCAAGACACCTCTCCGGTCAATAACCAATAGCAGAACGTGGATGCCCATGTTGGCTCCCACATATTCTACGAAGATCTTTATCGGTCGAACCGTTATGACAACATATGTAATTCTCTTTGTCTATCGGTATCTTTATACCTAGTTCAATCTCGTTACCGGCAAGTCTCTTTACTCGTTTCATAATGCATCCCCTCGTGACTAACTCCTTAGTCCTTTTCTTGCAAGCTTATGATATGTATTGCCGAGAGGGCCCAGAGATACCTCTCTGATACTCGGAGTGACAAGTCCTAATCTCGATCTATGCCAACTCAACAAACACATTCGAGAGAGATACAGTAGAGCATCTTTATAATCACCCGATTCACGTTATGACATTTGATAGCACACAAGGCATTCCTCTGGTATCCGGGAGTTGCATAACCTCATAATCGAAGGAATATGTATTTGACATGAAGAAAGCAATAGCAATAAAACTGAACGATCATTATGCTAAGCTAACGGATGGGTCTTGTCCATCACATCATTCTCATAATGATGTGATCCTGTTATCAAATGACAACTCATGTCAATGGTTAGGAAACCTTAACCATCTTTGATCAATGAGGTAGTCTAGTAGAGGCTCACTAGGGACACGGTGTGCATTTATGTATTCACACATGTATTAAGGTTTCCGATCAATACAATTCTAGCATGAATAATAAGCGTTTATCATGAATAAGGAAATATAAAATAACAACAATTATTGCCTCTAGGGCATATTTACTTCATCTCCACTTTCACTAGAGTCAATAATCTAGTTCACATGCCATGTGATTAACACCAATAGTTCACATCATACGTGATTAACACCCATAGTTCACATCGCCATGTGACCAACACCCAAAGGGTTTACTAGAGTCAATAATCTAGTTCACATCGCCATGTGATTAACACCCAAAGAGTACTAAGGTGTGATCATGTTTTGCTTGTGTGAGAGGTTTAGTCAGCAGGTGTGCCATATTCAGATCTGTATGTATTATTCAAATTTCTATGTCTACAATGCTCTATCTGGAGCTACTCTAGCTAATTTCTCCCACTTTCAATCATTATCCGGATAGGGACTAAAACTCATCTAGATTGGTGTCAAAGCTTGCATCGACGTAACCCTTTACGACGAACTCTTTATCGTCTCCATAGCCGAGAGACGTTTTGTTAGTCCTTCTCAGGATCTAAGGATAATTTTGACCCCTGTCCAGTGATCTACTCCTGGATCACTATTGTACCCCCTTGTCAGACTCATGGCAGGGCACACAACAGGTTTAGTACACATCATGACATACTTTATAGAACCTATGGCTGAGGCACAGGGAATGACTTTTATTCTCTCTCTATCTTCTGCCATGGTTGGGATTTTGAGTCTTACTCAACTTCATACCTTACAATATAAGAAAGAACTCCTTCTTTGACTGATCCATTTTGAACTACTTCAAAATCTTATCAAGGTATGTACTAACTAAAAGTCTTATCAAGTGTCTTGATCTATCTCTATAGATCTTGATGCTCAATATGTAACAACTTCACCGAGGTCTTTCATTGAAAATTCTTATTCAAGTATCCTTTTATGCTATGTAGAAATTCTATATCATTTCCAATCAACAATATGTCATCCACATATAATATTAGAAATGCTCTGAGCTCCCACTCACTTTCTTGTAAATCTGGTGTTGGTGTCAAAACCGGCGGATCTCGGGTAGGGGTCCCGAGGCTATGCGTCTAGGCGGATGGTAACGAGGAGACAAGAGACACGATGTTTTTACCCGAGTTCGGGCCCTCTCGATGGAAGTAATACCCTATTCCTGCTTGATTAATATTGATGATATGGGTAGTACAAGAGTAGATCTACCACGAGATCGAGAGGCTAAACCCTAGAAGCTAGCCTATGGTATGATTGTTGTTAGTCCTCTGGGACTAAAACCCTTCGGTTTATATAGACACGAATAGGGTTAGGGTTACCTGATCGGTTACAATGGTAGGAGATCTACATATCCGTGTCGCCAAGCTTGCCTTCCGCCAAGGAAAGTCCCATCCGGACCGGGGAATGAAGTCTTCAATCTTGTATCTTCATAGTCTAGGAGTCGGCCGAAGATGATAGTTGACTATCCGGACACCCCCTAGTCGAGGACTCCTCGGTAGCCCGAACCAGGCTTCAATGGCGGCGAGTCGGTAGCGTGGGTGTCTTCGACATTGCGGGCGGGTTCTTCTCCAAATTCCATATACTTGCCGAATAGTGTAAACCCGATAAATGCTGCGCTCCTTGGCTTCCGTAATAATGGCCATCTTCCGTGTTTGACTGAATCACGAAAAGTCGGGGTATCTTTACATTTACCCCCTTGCTGTGCAAATGAACCGTCTATAAAAGAGGCGGGGATCCAGATCCGGATCACACGTCCTCCTTCGCGAGCCTTCATCGAGGCGCTTGACAAAAACCTATTCCACCATGGGCGATCGTGCGGCTCCTCGTCTCGCGCTCCCAGCCCTCGGCCGGAAATGGGGAGATGCTCGATCCCTTTAGCCAGGTGGTGGTGCTCCAAACCAAGAGATTCCTTCCCTCGGCCTTCATGGTTCCGGTGCGTTCGGACTCGCCACTTATAAGAGGCGGGAAGCGGGCGGAGAGCATCCCGATCCCTCTAAGGGAGGCGGGTATGCTTCATCTCTTACCTAATGAGAGGACTCGGTTTCCAATCCATCCGTTTCTCCGGGGGCTTACGGAGTTCTCGGCCTCCATTGCACAACCTTCGCCTGCCTCTATCTTGCATATAGCAGGCTTTGTATGCTTCTAACGAGCTATTTACAGGCGTTGAGGCCCATTTAAGCTTTGTGGAAGAGATTGTTCTACCTTGTGCCTCGTTCTCACGAGGGTCAATATATCAAGTGGGCGGGCGAACTATGGCGCATTGCGGGACTGGATACTTATCCGGACCCCAAAGAAGCGTCGAACAACAGCCCTCGGAATGGTTCTATATGGAGGGCGTCCCCTTTGCGGATCTGTTGGATCGGCCTTAGGAATTATAGCGCTCCTCGAAGAAGCGCCTAAGCTGGCGCCCTTGAGCCCAGGGAAAATGACCAGGGCGTCCTTTGCTTGATGGGCGAATAAGATTCTTGGCTCATGCGGATTGACCATGATTGGAGTCATGGCAGCCTGCATTATGAAGTGTAGCGCTCCAATATAGAGGCCAGCCCATGTGGGATTTCAGCGGGAGGGCGATGCCACCCGCCATGGCCGCAAGGGCGGGGATCGGTCACCCGAACTGGTGAGGACCTTGTCCGCCATGTACAAAGGGAAGAGGAGGATTTTCTCGCGTCGGTCCACTAAGCAGGTTTTCTTGAATAATCCTCGAAGTTGGGTAAGCAAATACCTTTGTAGCCTGTCGATCCATGTTCCGTGGTTAAATTCTCATTTGATGGTTTCTCTGAGAGGAACTGCGCCGGGCCGTGGAGAAGATACACAGCCGCCCCCACAACCGGGATCGGAGCGGTCCCTCGATCCGACCTCGAAGAGGACCGGACATAAAGGTGGAGCTGATCGGCGGGGTGTTCTACCAACTTAGCATCGACAATGATTTGGTTGCCATTACGGCCGACTACCCGGATTATTTCCGGCCTCCGAATGTTAGTGACGAAGTCCGGATACCATGACCCACCGTGCTTTCCTTCTAATCACCACATATTTGATGGTGTCTCGCGAGGTGCCTTGAGGCGGGAGGCTGAGCCCGGCGGCTAGCCAACAAGGCGTCTTGACCCCGTGATAAAAAAGTGCGGTCTGGATCGAAACTCCGCCCATAGCGGTATATGCGTAACCATATTCCCAGGATTGATTCACAGGCGTACTACTACGCTGGTGCTCTTTTCGGAAAAAGCGCTCGCGGACTGAGTCGGAGAGGTTATAATCGAACCTCCGCCACCAGGCTCAAAGCCGGGTCGAGAAGCGAGCGAGCCACGAGGCGTCGTCGGATGCTCCTCCAACGAGAGGATGCCGACAGATTATCCGCTACCAACTCCGAGGTGGAGGCGGCATGAATCCTGGCGCCGCCGGACAGTTCTTCGTGGCGCATGTTTCTCCCAAGAGGCCTTGAATGCCTTCAATTCAGGAGATCGCATCTCCGTGCCGCTCAAGATGGTCTAGCGAGCCACGGGCGGTATGTAAAGGACATCTGGTGAGGAAATTTGTGATTATATATGCGAGTAGCCCCGAGACTTAAAATAGTTAGAATAACTGATTTAAGGATCATTTGTTATCTGAGATCTTACAAATAGGAATACCCGACTGTCTCGGGAGCTTGAAGAATGCAAGGCCCAACTTGAGGCCGCACTAGCGCTCTCAAGAGAGCCACGAGACCCCCTCTGGTAATATATGCTTCAAAAGATAAATAGTTTGTGAAGTGCGGCGTGTGTAAATCGACAATAATATTGCAGATGGCGCGGACTAGATCCGGACAAGCAACAACTCTTGCGCCGATTGAAGGCGGCGAGAATGTGCTTACAAGGGTGAGGCAAGAAAAATAGTCTCAAGATGCCAACACCCAGCTGGGTGAGGAACTAAAGGATGTTCGTGCCCAGCTATGCGACTCCGTGAAGGAGAATCGGCGACTTCAGCGGCATTTACTGATAAGTGCTTGGCGAACTTTGAAAAAGAGTTGGCGAGGAAGTCAATTAATAGAGTTATGTCTATAGGTATGCTCACGGGTTACGTCTGAAGAGGAAATGCCGGTTCTCTGAGCGACCTTCTTCGAGCTATTGCAAGCTGCGAGGAGCGAGTTGACAGCGATGGAAAGCGTCGCCCGAGCCTTGTGGCCATCTATCTCCCTACCGAAGGCCTTGGAGGCCAGCGGACAAGCTTGAGGAGCAGCGGCGCTTCCGGCTATGGAAGATATCGGCACTGTCGTCAAAGGCGCCGAGGAGGCTGGGCCATGGTGAAAACAGCAGTTCCTGGCGGACCCAAACCATATGGCGAGTCGGACTGTGGGGCTGACGGAAGGAGATCCTGTGAGCTTAGTGTGCGGTCAAGTAGAGTTGGCATAAAGTATTCCAACAGGGTTGTAAACTAGACAGCCTATTAGGCGGCATTGAAGAGAATACAACCAGTCAATTTGACTATGTAATTTAAAATGACATGTAAAATGCCTTCTAGCGGATTGTAGATCGTTTGTCGTGGCGGACCTTTTAAGCTTCAACCTCGGGACCCAATAGTCCGGTGTGTCCGAATACCCTCGCGGTTATATAAAAACGGGGGTATGCGTGGAGACCAGGCGTAGGGGTCATAAGTGCTTTATCGGACAAGTGCCCAACTAGTTATGTTATATTACATGGTTAGTAAAAACATCTTCGGGAGAATAGTTACATTGGGGTTCCTTTCCATGGGAGGCATGCCCTAAAGTGCATGTCAGGACTGCAGCGAGAAAGCATCTGAGGCAGATAAATGAAAAAGAAAAAAATCATCTTTTAGTTCACCGACCGAATATTCCCTTAAAACGCTAGCTTTCGGCTTCACCCGTCTAAGATGCAGCGCCCGGCTGACCAGCGGTAACAATCATGAAGGTGCTCCTTTACCACCTAGCGAACAATCGGGAGCGTGAGGGGTAAGCAGGGGCCGAGCAACCAAGTTTGGCCAAAACTTAAGTCATATCGATGCATATAATGGTGAATAAAAGGTACATGCGGAAGTGTGACACATGTGTTGGGCATAAAGCCCGTATAAATAAGCTTACATTAAAAAGCCCCGAGTATAATGGTAGCGGCTAGCGCGTCAAGTGTCTTGAACAATGTAAGCAGAGCCTCAAAGGCTTCAAGAAGAAGGAGGAGGAAGGTGAAATAAAGACAACAAAAATAGAAAATGTGGGCGGAGGAAGGAGGCGAACTTCGGTCGGCGCTTAAGCGTAGAATCTCGAAGGCGGGCTGCGTTCCATGGGTTTGGCTCGAGTCGGTTATCCGATCGTTTGCAGAGCGGTATGCTCCACCGGTCGGGACCTGGTCGATGATGAAGGACCTTCCCATTTGGGCTTGAGTTTGTCCTTTTTCTTGTCCGTGAGGCGTAGAACTAGTTAATAGCGTTGTAGCTTTGGCCCGTACTTCCCTGCTTTGATATCTTGAGCTGCTGTTGATAAAATCGGAGCGAGCTTTTGCCACGTCGCGCTCCTCCTCCAGTCGTCCAAGTTGTCCTGCCGATCGAGCTCGGCTTCTCTTTCTTCATACATGCGCCGCGAGTGAGTCATGCATTATGTCGCGAGGGCAAGACTGCCTCTGCGCCGTATACCATTAAAAATGGTGTGAATCCGGTAATGCGATTGGCGTGGTCCGCAGCCCCAGTCTGGTCGAGCTCCTCAACCTAGTGCGTGTTAGATTCCTTGAGGACCGCACTAGTGCGGGTTTAATGCGCTCATGATTAGACCGTTTGCTCGCTCGACTTGACCGTTGGTTTGAGGTGATAGGCGAGGCGTGTCGAGCTTAATGCCCATGTTTTGCACCATAATTTGACCTCGTCGGCCGTGAAGTTGGTGCCGTTATCGGTGATGATCTTGTGGGGAAGCCGTAGCGGTGCACTATCCTGATATGAAGTCTATCACCGGTCGGATTGGCCATTTTAACGAGCTTGGCCTCTATCCATTTGATGAATTTATCCACCATGACCAATAGGTATTTTTGCTTGTGGGTTCCTCCCTTAAGGGGTCCAACCATGTCAAGCCCCGGACCATGACGGCGGGTGATGGGTATAGTTTTGAGGCGATGGGTGGCATGTGGCTTTGGTTAGCAAAAAGCTGGCAACAAGCGCATCATTGGACTAGATCCTGCGCATCTACCGGTAGTCGACCAATAAAATCCTATCTGGAAGGCCTTGCCTACAAGGGCCGGGCTGCGGCGTGGTGCCCACCCGATCCGGCATGAATTTCAGCCGGAGGTTGCGCCCTTCCTCTTGGAGATACACCTTTGAAGGACTCCTGTTGTGCTTTTCTTATAAAGCTCTCCCTCATGGACTTTATAGGCTTTGGATTGCCGTACTATGCAGCGGGCCTCGTTTTGGTCTTCGGGGAGTTCCTGCCTAGTTAGGTAGGCTAGGAATGGTTCCGTCCGCGAAGCGATGACCGCCATTATTTAAGTGGGCGAGCGGTGTTATTTCGTTGGCGAGCCTCCGATTGTGTCGAGTGTTCGGTGTCGAGGCGGTGCGGTTGGATCGGTTATTATTTCGGACTCCCTTTCCCATAAATGCGGATGGCTTGAACAGCCGTTCGGGAAGATGTTGGGCGGGGCGGCATCGCGTTTTTGCGCCGATGCCTGCCAATCGTCCGCCGCTGGTTGTTATCCGGGCTATATGATGAAATTGAGCCCTTGAACCATGCTGACATTTTAGGACCGCATTGCGATCTGCTGCCATTTTGGATCTTTGGCATCAAAGTCTCCGTTGATTTGAGATATCGCGAGTTGAATCGCGCACCTCTAGGCGTTTAATGCCCATGGAGCGCCATCCGGAGGCGTGCGAAGGGCCTCGTATTCGGCTGCGTTGTTGGAGTCTGTATACATTATTTGAAGGACATATTGGACTGTGTCCCCGGTTGGGGACGTCAGGACAACACCAGCCCCCAGGCCGGCCAACATTTTGGAGCCGTCAAAGTGCATGATCCAATTGGAGTATGCGCTGTACTCTTTAGGGAGTTCGGCTTCGGTCCATTCGGCCACGAAGTCGGCCAAAACCTGCGACTTAATAGATCGTCGTGGCTTATAGGTTATGTTGAATGGAAGGAGCTCTATGGCCCGTTTAGCAATCCGGCCCGTCGCGTCGCGGTTGTTTATAATGTCGTTAAGAGGTACTTGGAGGCTACCGTTATCGAACACTCTTGAAAGTAGTGTCGCAGCTTCGGGATGCCATGAACACTGCGTATGCTATCTTTTGATAATGTGGGTACGGGACTTGCATGGAGTTAGGGCGGTGGACACATAGTAAACGGTCTTTGAAGAGGAACGGTGTCATCCGTTTCTCGTTCGACGGACAGTACCGCGCTAACAACTTGATGTGTTGCGGCGATATATAATAGCATTAGTTACGCCCATGTTGGGCGCGGCGAGACGGTTGTTGCCAATATGGCTTTTATTTCTTGAGTCGGCCGTGGCGTATCAAATCCACTCGAAGTGATCGGTGCGGAGGAGGTGGTAAAGGTGCGCCTTTTCTCCCAAGCGGAAATAAAGCGGCTTAGAGCCGCTATGCATCGATCAATTTTGTATTTGCTTGATGTCTTTTGGAATATCAATTGTGTGAGCTCGGATCTTGGCTGGGCTTGCTTCAATTCCTCTACGGACACAATGAAGCCCAAGAGCTTTCGGCGGAGCATGAAAGCGCATTTTCGGATTGAGCTTAATGTCATATTCTGAGAGATTGTCGAATGTGAGCCTCAAGTCGTCTACTAGAGTTTCGACATGCTTGGATTTGGCGACCACGTCATCTACATATGCTTCTCTTGTTTTGCCGATCTGGTTTGCGGACATGTACGAATCATGCGCTGATATGTGGCGCGGCGTTTTGAGCCGAAGGGCATTGTGTTGAAGCGAGAATGGGCGTATGGAGTGATGAATGCCGTTGCAGCTTGATGCGGCTCCGCCGTCTTGATTTGGTGGTAGCGAGATGCAGCGTCGAGGAAGCACAATGAGTCGTGTCCTGCTGTGGCGTCGATAATTTGATCAATGCGAGGAGGGAAGGGATCCTTTGGGCAAGCCTTATTAAGGTCTTTGAAATCAACACATAGGCGCCAGGATTTATCCTTCTTTGGTACCATCACCATATTTGCTAGCCAGTCCGGATGTTTTATATCTCGATGAATCCGGCTTCGAAGTTTAGCTAGGTCCTCTCCATGGCCTCTCTCTTGGGTTGGAAAAGCGCCCTTGAGCTGTTTGGTGGCTTGAATCCTTTTAGGATATTTAGGCTGTGCTTGGCGGTGGCGTGGGATTCTGGCATGTCGAAGGGTGCCGAGCAAAAATGTCGATTTTCTTGTAGAAATTCTCGTAGTCGCGGTGTCTACATCAGGGTTTAATTGTGCCCGATGGAGCCGTCTTTGCGAGGTCCGTTGGGTGGACTTGGAATTTGACTATTTCATCCGCTGGTTTAAAAGAGGTGGACTTGGATCTTTTATCAAGTATCACATCGTCCTTGTTCACCATGGACGCATCACGGTGAGTTCCTCGGCGCTAGGGCTTCGGATAGTGCCTCGAGGGCTAGTGCGGCTGTCTTGTTTTCAGCGCGAGTGCTATGTTGAATCACTAGCGAGTGATGATTTACGTTAGGTCCGGGCATTTTAAGCTTCATGTACCCATAATGGGGTATAGCTTGAAAAATTGTGAATGCCTCTCGCCCTAATAAAGCGTGATATCCGCTGCTGAGCAGGGCCACTTGAAATGTGACCTCGTCGGACCTGTAATTGTCCGTGAGCGAACCTCGTCGGTGTGATTTTTCTGTGCAGCATGCTTCCGGCTAGGGATTATTCCTCTAAAGGTTGTGCTGCTTCGCTCAATGCGGTTCCATCCTATTTCCATTTTTGGAGGGTTTCCTCGTAGATGAGGTTTAGTCCGCCGCCGCCATCCATGAGTACCTTAGTAAAGCGGCAAATCCACTATTGGACTGAGGACTAGTCGGCTGGTGCTCGGGTTGTTGAATTTAGGTTAAATCACTGGCATTAAAGGTAATAGCCGTGTCCTCCATGGATTTATTGTTGCTACTTGGTAGACTTGACAATGTTGCGGGTGTTCGTTTCGCATATTATTTGATCTGAAAGTCTCAAAACTGTTAATACCGTCTTGGTGTTGCTAGGCTGGGATTACGAGGCTAGAAGCTCTTAGCCACTTTTGGCCACTGCCGTAGTATCCAACATGCTCGAAGGCTATGAGTTGGAGTGGCACCCTACGTGCTATGAATTTTGCGAGGTTCGTTTAGCCAACCCTCTAATGCAGTTCCGTACCCTTTAGGGAGTTTTGTTTTTGATGTATAACCCGGTGCTTGGTGATGATGCACCCTTTTATTCGGACTAGGGCTGTATTGGGGCGGATTATCCCAAAATTTACTTTCGGTTTCAAGCACTCTCCATCATACGATACTTTTGTACTATGGTCGCCAAGTCAACAAAGCGTGTAATTTATAATGACTTATGGCGTTTAGGATTCCTTATCTGTGCAATTATTGCAGAAAAATGAGATTCGTCCTCCTCTCGGCAGTCCTTTATCCTGTCCATAACCGGGAGAATCGGCCCGATGATGATGTACTATTTCAGCGGGCTCTTGCGAATTTGGGATAGATCGCTAATGTTTGGGTGGGCGGGTGGAACTAATCGAACCCGTCAATCTAAGACTCGAGGGCGAAGTTTCGAACTTGGAAGTTTGGATTTTTGAATGCTATCCAATGAATCCAACCCGCTGCCTGACTTTAAGTTCAGGGCTTGATCGACATCCGTCCCTCTCCGGCTATCCGGCATGGAGGGATCAGGAATCCGGACGTAGCTAGCCCTTAAGATAGAAGAAGAATCTCTGTATTGCCCCTCTATCATGGCAACATGATGGGTAGCCTGGGGAGAGTTGATCTCTCTCAGATCGGTTTTAGGCCCGATCTGGTCGTAGTCTATGGCGACTCGGTCGCGGCGATCACGATCAAGATCTCGTTTATGGAGGAGAGCTCGATCGGATCTAAGCGCTCGGCAAATTCGAGCTAACGTGAAGATTGGTTTCGATGACCGAGAAGTCATCGTCGGTGCGATGGCGGCTGGCGATCATAAGAAAACCACCTAACGAAGAGTCGACCAGCGGCCAAGGCTCCTTTGGCGATAATATCGTCTTTAAAGGCGGGATGAGGCATCCTTCGATGGCGATAGCGCGAGAGGAACTCTCAATGAAAGCACCAATGTCGATTGTCAAAACCGGCGGATCTCGGGTAGGGGTCCCGAACGTGCGTCTAGGCGGATGGTAACGGAGACAAGGGACACGATGTTTTACCCAGGTTGGGCCCTCTCGATGGAGGTAATACCCTATTCCTGCTTGATTAATATTGATGATATGGATAGTACAAGAGTAGATCTACCACGAGATCGAGAGGCTAAACCCTAGAAGCTAGCCTATGGTATGATTGTTGTTAGTCCTCGGACTAAAACCCTTCGGTTTATATAGACACCGAATAGGGTTAGGGTTACAGAGTCGGTTACAATGGTAGGAGATCTACATATCCGTATCGCCAAGCTTGCCTTCCACGCCAAGGAAAGTCCCATCCGGACACGGGACAAAGTCTTCAATCTTGTATCTTCATAGTCTAGGAGTCCGGCCGAAGATGATAGTTCGGGTATCCGGACACCCCTAGTCGAGGACTCCCTCAACAGGCTTCACCATAAGTCTGTATAAAACCATATGCTTTGATCACCTCATCAAAGAGTATATTCCAACTACGAGATGCTTACACCAGTTCATAGATGGATCATTGGAGCTTGCACTTTATTAGCACCTTTAGGATTGACAAAACCTCTGGTTGCATCATATACAACTCTTCTTTAAGAAATCCATTAAGGAATGTTGTTTTGGCGTCCATTTGCGAGTTTCATAATCACAAAATGCAACAAGCTGCTAGCATGATTGAGACGGACTTAAGCATCGCTATGGGTGAGAAAGTCTCATCATAGTCAACTCCTTTGAACTTGTCAAAACCTTTTTCACAAGTCAAGCTTTATAAACGATAACATTACCATCAGCGTCGGTCTTCTTCTTGAAGATTCATTTATTCTCTATGGCTTGCCGATCATGGGCAGGTCCACCAAAGTCCACACTTTGTTCTCATACATGGATCCTATCTCAGATTTCATGGCCTCAAGCCATCTGTGAATCTGGGCTCATCATAGCTTCTTCACGGTTAAATAGGTTTGCCTTGGTCTAATAACATGACTTCGGGGACAGGATTCTTGTACCACTCTGGTGCGGATCGTGCTCTAGTTAACGTCTGAGGTTCATTAGCAACTTGATCTGAACTTTCATGATCATTATCATTTGCTTCCTCTCTAGTTGGTGTATGCACCACGGGAACAAATTTCTCTGATGTGCTACTTTACAATTCGAGAGAAGGTACAACTACCTCATCAAGTTCTACTTTCCTCCCACTCACTTCTTTTGAGAGAAACTCCTTCTCTAGAAAGGATCCATTCTTAGCAACAAAGATCTTGCCTTCGGATCTGTGGTAGAAGCTGTACCCAATTGTTTCCTTAGGGTATCCTCTGAAGATGCACTTTTTCGATTTGGGTTCGAGCTTATCAGGCTGAAGCCTTTTGGCATAAGTGTCGCTACCCCAAACTTTAAGAAATGACGACTTAGGTTTCTTGCCAAACCACAGTTCATACGGTGTCGTCTCAACGGATTTATCTGGTGCCCTATTTAATGTGAATCAGTTGTCTACGATGCATAACCCCAAAGCGATAATGGTAAATCGGAAAGAGACATCATAGAACACACCATATCTAATAAATCACGGTTACGATGTTCGGACACACCATTATGCTGTGGTGTTCGAGGTGGCATGAGTTGTGAAACTATTCCACATTGTTCTAAATGAAGGCTAAACTCGTAACTCAAATATTCGCCTCCATGATCAGATCGTAAAAACTTTATTTTCTTGTTACGATGATTCTCCACTTCACTATGAAATTCTTTGAACTTTTCAAATGTTTGAGACTTTTGTTTCATCAAGTAGATATACCCATACCTACTCAATTCATATGTGAAGGTCAGAAAATACTTGATACCCTTGCGTAAGTCAACACTCATCGGACCGCATACATTGAGTGCGTATTATTTCCAATGAGTCATTAGCTTGCTCCATTGTTCGAGAGAATGGAGTTTTAGTCATTTGCCCATGAGGCATGGTGCATAAGTATCAAATGATTCATAATCAAGTGATTCCAAAAGCCCATCTGCATGGAGTTTCTTCATGCACTTTACACCAATATGACCTAAACGGTAGTGCCACAAATATGTTGCACTATCATTATGAACTTTGCATCTTTTGGCATCAATATTATGAATATGTGTATCACTATGATCTGGATTCAATAAATTATTCATATTGGGTGAATGACCATAGAAGGTTTTATTCATGTAGAAAAACACCAATTATTCTCTGACTTAAATGAATAACCGTATTTGCAATAAACATGATCTAATCATATTCATGCTCAACGCAAAGACCAAATAACATTTATTTAGGTTCAATACTAATCTCAAAGATAGAGGGAGTGTATGATGGTGATCGTATCAACCTTGGAATCTCTTCCAACACACATCGTCACCTCGCCCTTAACTGGTCTCCATTTATTCTGCAACTCCTGTTTCGAGTTACTAATCTTAGCAACTGAATTAGTATCAAATACCCATGGGCTACTACGAATACTAGTAAGGTACACATTAATAACATGTATATCAAATATACCTTTGTTCACTTTGCCGTCCTTCTTATCCGCCAAGTATTTGGGGCAGTTCCGCATCTAGTGACCATTCCCTTTGCAGTAGAAGCACTCAGTTTCAGGCTT
The DNA here is from genome assembly GCA_021605205.1 of Aegilops longissima. Classification (NCBI taxonomy): domain Eukaryota; kingdom Viridiplantae; phylum Streptophyta; class Magnoliopsida; order Poales; family Poaceae; genus Aegilops; species Aegilops longissima. The sequence continues at coordinate 13,470 of JAHIAM010006558.1, read as the reverse complement.
AGGTCCATCTTTGGGCTTCTTCATGGGAGTGGCAACTTGCTTGCCATTCTTCTTTAATTTCCCTTTCTTTCCCTTGCCCTTTTTCTTGAAACTAGTGGTCTTGTTAACCATCAACACTTGATGCTTTTTCTTGATTTCTACCTTCGCCGATTTCAGCATCGCGAAGAGCTCAGGAATCATTTTCGTTATCCTTGCATATTATAGTTCATCACGAAGTTCTAGTAGCTTGGTGATAGAGACTAGAGAACTTTGCTAATCACTATCTTATCTGGAAGATTAACTCCCACTTGATTCAAGCGATTGTAGTACCCAGACATTCTGAGCACATGCTCACTGGTTGAGCTATTCTCCTCCATCTTGTAGGCAAAGTACTTGTCAGAGGTCTCATACCTCTCGACACAAGCATGAGTCTGAAATACCAATTTCATCTCTTGGAACATCTCATATATTCCGTGGTGTTCAAAACGTTTTTGAAGTCCCGTTTCTAAGCTGTTAAAGTATGGTGCACTAAAATATTAAGTAGTCATCATATCGAGCTTGCCAAACGTTCATAACGTCTGCATCTGCTCCTGCAATAGGTCTGTCACCTTGCGGTGCATTAAGAACATAATTCTTCTGTGCAACAATGAGGATATTCCTCAGATCACAGACCCAGTCTGCACCATTGCTACTATCATCTTTCAACTTAGTTTTCTCTAGGAACATATCAAAACATAGGGGAGCTACAACACGAGCTATTGATCTACAACATAATTTGCAAATACTATCAGGACTAAGTTCATGATAAATTAAAGTTTAATTAATCAAATTACTAATGAACTCCCACTTAAATAGACATCCCTCAAGTCATCTAAGTGATACGTGATCCAAATCAACTAACCCATGTCCGATCATCATGTGAGATGGGGTAGTCATCAATGGTGAACATATCTTATGTTGATCATATCTACTATATGATTCACGTTCGACCTTTCGGTCTCTAGTGTTACGAGGCCATATGCATACATGCTAGCATTAGGTAATGCGTCGGTGCTATACAAGCGGTTTTTAACCCCTTTCCATGGCGGCATTTGGAACCCTCACCAAGTGAGTGTGGGCGATAGGGGTCCTTCCACACAACCCGAAGCTGTCGGGGATCAGGAGACTTCATGCATATAGTTGTCCCTATATAAGCATTTCCAATATCTCGAATATCCCAAACACTTCATACTTGCTACTCGTTTGTGCTCGCATTACCATCGCAGCCGGAGTTTTGTGGTTTTACCTTAAACCAGGAAGATTCTAGGCACCGGACTTTCGAGCAGATTCGAGCCGCAGGAGTTTCGATGCAGGCACATCACTAAACAGTTCAGGATTATAAACCGTGAGCGATAGGTAGACAATCACACATTTAGTTTTCCCGCACCGTATGTGATAGTGTGCGACATCACACGCTTTACAAGCGACAGCTGTGTGCATGCTTGCTGCGTTTCCTCTCTGTGAACCGTCTCGGATCATGGTGTATATCATAAGCGTTTGTGTTTTACCAACAGTTGAAAGTCGTTATATCGACTAGAGGGGGTGAATAGGCGATTTTATGAATTCTTCAACGAGGAATTTCAGGGTGAGAAATTCCTAAGCGAAGAACTACTTGATGGAATAAGTACTCAGATGCAAACATAACAGAACATAAGCATGGTCATCATGATGAAATGTAAACACACACAGAGTACAGGAAGCGTAAGCACATGATAAAACAGGATGAAGAAAAAAAGACTGAAGAAATTGAACTGAGGAAATTGAGAAAGTCTTCAGACAAAGTCTTTAAACAGATATGAACAAGCACACAACACAATAATGAGGAAATGAAAGAGTTGAGGAAATAAAACCAGTAGGCTTGGTGAAGACAATGATTTGGTAGACCAGTTCCAACTGCTGTGACAGTTGTACGTCTGGTTGGAGCGGCTAGGTATTTAAACTTGCGGACACACAGTCCTCACCGTATTCTCCTTGAGCTAAGGTCACACAGACCTCGCCCAATCACTTGTGGTAAGTCTTCATGTGACTTCCGAACCTTCACAAACTTGGTCACTCGGCGATCCACAATTTCCTCTTGGATGCTCTAGACCATGACGCCTAACCATCTGGAAGATGCACAGTCTTCAAAGGTAACAAGCGTCGGATCCACGCAGGATCAATCTCTTCAGTGATGCTCAATCACTTTGGGTTTGTAGGTGTTTGGGTTTGGGTTTCCTCACTTGATGATTTTCGCTCAAAGTCCTCGGAGGATGGGATGCTCTCAAATGACAAGTGTCAATTTCTCTCGAACCAGCCAACCAGCTAGTGGTTGTAGGGGGCGGCTATTTATAGCCTAGGGAACAGCCCGACATGATAAGACATAAATGCCCTTCAATGATATGACCGTTAGGTGGGTAGATATTTTGGGATAGCTGGCGCGTAGCACAGCAATGGTCGGAAATTTTAGGTTCAAATTCCTCAGGGCTATCATGTTCCTCACTTGTAGGCAATCCGCACTGGCGAATTCCTAACTCCTTAGTCAGAAAAAATTCTTCAGAGACCAGAATAACTTCGTCTCTATCACTGAAGAAATTGACTGAACTGTATGAGATTTCCAATGGCTTCACTCGAAAGGATTGGTAGGTGTAGGATTTTGAGTTGAGCATCACTTGGAAATTTTTCCTTAGTATTTCCTCGACCCACTTTAACAGTATGGTGTTTCCTATGACTCAAGAAAGAGAAAATGAAACTACAAAAACAAAAGTCTTCATGCTTCATGTTCCTCGAATGAATACCAAGTCTTCAGGGTCACACCAATTTCTTCACTTTCAAAGTCTTCAGAAAGTCTTTAGAAATCCAGTCGTCAGTCGAAGATATTCAATTTTAGGGGTCGACTTTCTCTGTAAATATCAAACTCCTCATAGACTTATAGACCTGTGTACACTCACAAATGCATCAGTCCTTTAACCTATAAGTCTTCAATACACCAAAATCACTAAGGGGCACTAGATACACTTACAATCTCCCCCTTTTTGGTGATTGATGGCAATATATGTTAAGTTTTCAACGGGGATAAACATGTGAAGTGTAAATACTAAAATTGAGGAATTTGATTGCAAGATATAGAAGAACTCCCCATGAAGATGTGCATAGTGAGGAATTTGCTTTTGAAGCAATGCACACTTGAAGAGTAGAATCATGGAGATCTCCTCCTATATCTTGTAATTCATACACGCATTTGACATATAATGTGAAGAATTTGAAATGCATGATGAAATATGGTGACTAATGTAATTCAGCATGCGTGCATTAACATTAACGAGAAATAAGCATGCAGAAGAACACAACAAAAGTATCAAACCACCAAAGAGTTTAAGTTTAAAACTCGATCCAGCAAAGTCTTCAAAAGAACGAGAGTTGTAACTTAGAAAAAAAACCACGATATATAGGCCCGCTTGAAGACTAACTCAAATTTCTCCCCTTTGTCATTGAATGACCAAAAGGATCGAAAAATGAGGACTAAGCATACGAAGAATATCATGTTGATGGAGGAGCGCCGGCGTTGTTGGGGTCATTTGTTGTTGTAGGGCCTGCCGCAATGTCGTCCAAGTCTTCATGCTCGTCCGTGTCGCGTGATGAAGAATATTAGCTGGCCACTGATACGTCTCCGTCGTATCTATAATTTTTGATTGTTCCATGCCAATATTATTCAACTTTCATATACTTTTGGCAACTTTTTATATTATTTTTGGGACTAACATATTGATCCAGTGCCTAGTGCCAGTTCCTGTTTGTTGCATGTTTTATGTTTTGCGAAACCCCATATCAAGCGGAATCCAAAGCGGGATAAAAGCAGACGGAGAATATTTTGGAATATTTGGAGAATTCGGAAGAAGAATCAATGCGAGGCGGTGCAGGGGGAGCACAAGGCGAGGCGCCTGACCCTTGTGGCCCCCCGTAAGGCAGTTGCTGCTCTACTTTGGATGCAAGAAAACTAATTTTCAGAGAAAAATCTGGGCGAAGGTTTCAATGCAATCGAGATTCACGGATCTCCATATATACGAAGCAGTGAAAGGGTTGCGAGAGGAGAGCGAGCGAGAGAGATAGAGGCAGATCCAATCTCGGAGGGCTCTCGCCCTCCCATGCCATGGAGGCCAAGGACCCGGAGGAAACCCTTCTCCCATCGGGGAGGAGGTCAAGGAAGAAGAAGAAGGGGCCCCCCTCTCCCCTTCTCTTTCGGTGGCGCCAAAACGTTGCCGTGGCCACCATCATCATCACCGCGATCTTCACCAACATCTCCGCCATCTTCACCAACATCTCCATCACCTTCCTCCCTCTATGTACAACGGTCCACTCTTCCGCAACTCGTTGTACCCTCTACTTGAACATGGTGCTTTATGCTTCATATTATTATCCAATGATGTGTTGCCATCCTATGATATCTGAGTAGATTTTCGTTGTCCTATCGGTGGTTGATGAATTGCTATGATTGATTTAATTTTCTTGTGGTTATGTTGCTGTCCTTTGGTGCCCATCATATGGTAGCGTGGATCACACCATAGGGTTAGTTGTATGTTGATAGGACTATGTATTGGAGGCAAGAGTAATGAAGCTTCTACCTAGCATATAAATTGATGCATCACAGAATGAAGGGGACCAATATATCTTAATGCTATGGTTGGGTTTTACCTTAATGAATGTTAGTAGTTGCGAATGCTTGCTAATAGTTCAATCATAAGTGCATATAATTCCAAGTCGGGGATTACATGTTAGCATTGGCCTCTCCCACATAAAACTTGCTATCGGTCTAGTAAAGTAGTCAATTTCTTAGGGACAATTTAGCAACTCCTACCACCACTTTTCCACACTCGCTATATTTACTCTATTGTGTCTTTATCTAAACAGCCCCTAGTTTTTATTTATGTTGTCTTTATATTCTTGCAAACCTATCCAACAACACCTACAAAGTACTTCTAGTTTTATACTTGTTCTAGGTAAGCGAGCGTTAATGCGATGCGTAGAGTTGTATCCGTGGTCGATAGAACTTGAGGAATATTTGTTCTACCTTTAGCTCCTCATTGGGTTCGACACTCTTACTTATCGAAAAAAGGCTACAATTGATCCCCTATACTTGTGGGTTATCAACCACCAAGGAGGAACTTTGACCTTCTTGAATTTCTTATTTGGTGGTGAGACCGATCAAAGTCCTGCTTGAGACCCATTTGCTTTAGATCTTCTTCACCATACAGATGTGTGAGAACAGCCAGTGCGACCGAAGACTTCATGGAGGTAGTAATGGTTTTCTTCACTTGCATTGTGTATGCAGATCATGTTGTGAAGAATTAAACCAAACGATGCTTAACCCATTTGTGGTTGCGATCGACCTTCTCGTGAAGGCGAGGAGAAGGTCACGATCGATCATCACCCTTGGAGCCGTGCCTTGAGGATTTTGCTTTGAAGCTTGTCGGCGAGAGTCATGAGTGGCGAGTCATCATTGGTGGAGTAAGATGCAGTTTTGCGAGCTGACCATCCAATGGGCCGAATGCCTTCATCGATAACAGCAGCGACCTTGCCCTTTTCATCGGTGAGGAAAATGTCCGTTTGAGGACTTCAATGGGGGCAAGTAGCTGAGATGATTTGAAAATCAGCCTTGTAGTTGAGTGAAGACCTTGTTACGAGGAATCTCATAATCCAAGGAGCATAAGGCTTCAACTCAAATGGAGAGAGTGCAACATTGCGAGTGCTCATGAAGAAATCATGATAGTTGGCAGGAATGCCATGCATGATATTAAATAGCAGATTCTTCATGATGCCAACGACTTCCGCATTAGTCGGTCGTGGCCTTTGATAGGACTCAAAGTCTTCGTCAGAATGCGATAGACTGTTCTTGGCACGTACATCAATTCCTTCACGAGGAATTTGGTCCTTGGGGCTTGACCGGGCTTCAACGGCTTCATCAGTACTTGCATGTAATGAGAAGTGAGTTCAGGTTCATGGTACAGACAATGAGCTCCTTCAAGGGAGGGCCTGACCGGCGGGGCATGCAACAATTCAGAGGTTGGTGCTTTGTAGTGAGTATTTTCGGTCATCGAGTCCAATACCCAAGAGTTCACATCGTCAGCATCTCCTGTGATGTGCAGTGTTGCATAGAACTGAAGAATTAGCTCTTCATTTCAATCAACAATGTCGATTGCAAAAGTTGAGCAGTCTGCATCATGAAGCACTGCTTGAGGGTGGGGTGAAGCAAGGCAGGGATTCCATGTCCCGTGAGGAATATGCTCGTGGTGAAGACTTTGTCTTTGTTGAAAGCGGTGAAGAATAGAAATTGGCTTGGTGGCAGTCGAAGCGTTTCCTTCTAAGGCGAGTGTCGGTGTACTAGAGTAGGGGTACCCTAGTATCCCGAACTTGTGCGGGCATTCTGACATCCAGCGGCAAGGCTTGCGGGTGACCGCCAAGGTCCTCCGTAGTTCCTTTGGAGCCATTCAAGAACAAAGTATTCAAGCCAAGGAGACAAGGCCCGGCAAGAGGAGCTTGCGGGAAGGCCAACCAAGGCATCTCGAGGAACTTGCGCGGCCGCCCCGCGTCCGGCGAGACCCGATGGCGACAAGCTTCGGGACGCGACATGACAACGACCGCGGCAAAGCGCTTGCCATGCGACAAACTACACTCTGTGCCCGGCGCTCGGCACATCCACCAGCGTGTCTCCACAGGACCTTTCGGTAGCGCGTGGCAAGAGGCTGTCGCGCCAGGTGATGCTTGATGGCAGCGGCGCGACAAGATTGCCATCGTGGCAGCGGTGGCGTCCTGACGGTCCTTTTGCACTATTTGGGCGGCGTGAGCGGGCATTTAATGCCTTTGTCCCTGCCGTCGGGGTTAGGTATGATACCTTTCTGCAGTGGTTGTACCAACCACAATTCCTTTTCCATTTTACCCTTGTCTACGTTGCCACCTGTTGGAGACCCTTTAGCATATAAAGGAGGCCCATGCATAGCGTGGGGGACCGAATGAAAAACACTCACGCTCGGTCTCGTTAGCAGCTAGTGTGTCTTTGTAGCACTCAGCGCTCGAGCAAGAACTCAATACACTCGGACATGCAGCGATGGAGTGTTATCTCTCCGGAGAGCTCGAAGCTGGGTAAACTGCTCGTGTGCCGCCTCGATCTGCTCTTCGTGCGATCTCCCCCCCACCGAACGAAAGGGGCTCGGTTCGCCCGGTCCCATAGGTGTTAAGTGGATCAGTTTCCCGACATCTTTGGCGTGCGGTAGAGGCGTCGAGGTTGTGTGAACCTGATCCGGCGTTCAAGCGACCTAGATCTTCATCTTCTTCATCGACATGCCACCGAAGAAGAAGGCTTGGCGGCAGCTGCTCCGATCCACGTCGATCCCACCACCACCGAGCAAGCGGGTGGTGGGGTAATGGCGGAAAGAAGCGGTTTATCGACGAGGGCCACGGTGTTGCCAGGTCAAGGACAAGGCTGCGCAGACCTCGGCGTCCCTACATGCACCGCGCCCATCTCGGGAGGCCTTGGGACCAACAGCGTCATGGTACTCGTAGTGCCATCGTTCGTTGGGCCAAGATCGAGCTAGTGGATCTCGGGGTGCTCAAGACCAGCATGCGCCAACATGCTTGGCACGAAGCGAACACGATCGCTGGGCGGGATCTGCTCCTTCTAACATAGTTAGAAGTCGAGCATATCCGCTCCTCGCGCCGTTCGCCACTGCCGCCCACCACTCCGGCGAAGCTTTGGCGCGAGCTCAAGCTGCTCTGGATTACCCTCAGCGGCGAGACAAGATCGATGAATGGAGGGACACCATTCAGAGTCTCAACCGCCATGGCGGCGACACTCCAGCGACAGCCGAGTACATCGCTGCAGCGGCAGGACTACCGAGCACGAGCCGATGGCGGCGAAACCGGTGGGGTGCAACCACCATGCACTCTCCACCCGAAGGCCAAGATCGCCCGACTCGCGGATCAACCTCGGCGGCTCTCCACCGCATCATCAGATCCACGAGCTCGTCGCGATCAGCGCCAAGTTCTTCACGAATGACAGCAAGAAGGCGCTCGAACTTCGCATCAAGCGCCCGAAGAAGCGGCGTAATCGGACCAGCCTTGCTGGGCCCTCTGTCACATGCATGCACCGGGGAACGAGGCGACTTGCCGTACACGGTAGGTTGCCCTCGTTCACTCGTGAGCTGCGGCAAGTCGATGGCCAACACGAAGAATTTCAAGCGGGCGTACGAGAGAAATGCGGCGGCAAATCGCGTCGTCGGAGTTCCTCGGCATCTACACCATCGCGGTGCGAGCTTCGAGGCGGGCGACAAGATCTGGCCAACTACTTCCGGTGCTCGAGCCCAATGTGGATCTGGCTCATGCACTTGCGGACAACTCCATATCCTCTGGGCAGACCTATGCCATCGGTTTGTCGGCGCCTTTACGGTGACCACAAGCCTCATGGCCAAGAAGGCGACCTTCATCGCTCGCCCGAAGGAAGGAGAGCCCTGCGCAAAGTACATTCGGAGATTCAGCCGCGTCTGCACAACATCCCAGATGTCCACCTGCGCAGATAATCAGCGCGTTCCATCGAGCGTGCGAAACCGCAGAGATCTGGGAGGAGATGGCGATGTGCAAGATCGAGAGGCGTCGATGAGCTATATGCCTGGCCGACAAGTGTGCGCGTCTTTGAGGAAGGAGAAACTCCCTAGAGAATCTGAAGCGGGAGGATCGATAGTGAGGAGGCTGCCCGGCAAAAAAAACCGGCGGCGGAACAACGGGAAGAAGAAAGGCAAAGATGTGCTAGTCGTTGAGCGATGCGGCAATAGAGGTGGCGCCAAGAAAGCCAAAGCTGGTAGCTCGGGCGAGGAGATTGCCGCGAGCACCATCTACCGGTAGTGGCGGTCGCCGACAAGCGAGGATGACACCAACAAGCGATCTTGCAAGATCCATCGCACCAAGGGCCATGACCTCGAGCTGCAAGAAGGTCGAGCAGCTTGTCGAGCAACAAAAGGCTGAATCACGGCGGCGACAAGGAGAAGGCCAGGAAGGTCTTTGGAGGGCGGCAAGCGCCCGGCCGAGGAGGGCGCGCAGCAAGGCCAAGCAGCGGCAAGGAGATAGGCCTCCCGTGGCGCGACAAAGATGAAGATGATGATGGCGATGAAGATATGGATGATGGCGAGGCCGATGAGCAGGAGTTCTGAGAAGCCACGAGAGGTCACGTGCGTTGGCGGTGCTTCTCGCATACTTCACACCGCCAGCTCAAGCGGTGGGTGCGGGAAGTCAATGCGGTAGAACCACCCGTCGAGTCCGCATAAGCCTCGAAATGGTCCAGCCGCCTATCATCTTTGATATTGAGGACCACCACGATCGCGCCAACTGCGGTCGGGTGCTTGCCGATGTTGGTTTCACCAACTATCCGCAACCTCAAGGTCACTAAGATGCTAGTTGGCGGCGGGCGGCTTGAACCTGATCTCCTCCGCGGTACTCGAGACTCCGGATCCACGATGGCGAGCTCGAAGAGACCGGCACATTCAAGAATCAATCCGAGAAGGAGCAAGCGAAGGAAAGATCACGTTGCGGTGACATTTGGCGCGAGTTGAACTTCAGGGCGAGAGGTCACTTTTGGCGTTCTTGACTTTCCATTGCCTTACAATGGGATACTCGGCCGTCCGGCACTCGCCAAATTCATGGCAGCCTCTCACTATGCATACAACATGTTGAAGATGCGGGCCCGATAAGTGTTATATCTGTCCTGGCGACAAGAAGGATGCTCTTATCTGCGCCGACAAGATCTACCGGGGAAGCAACAGCCGCAGCAGATCGCCAAGTCACTTGCCGTTGAAGCTCCGGGCGAAGAAGAAGACCAAGTCCGGCAAGAGTTACGATGCCCTCCGGCAAGCGCACCTCTTGGTGCTGCGCTACCGTCGGCGCACCATCGAGCTCCACCGGCAAGTGTAAGAAGACAATGGCAGCTCCAGCGGAGACCAAGAAGGTGTCGCCAGGAGGATGGCACTGGTGGTACCTTTACCATCGATGCCACTCTCGACCCTAAATAGGAAGCGGCGCTCGTTGCTTTCCTGCGAGTAACGTCGGCGTATTTGCGTGGCAACCGTCGACATCCCGGTGTTCCCGGAAAATGTCGAGCACCATCTTGCCGTCTGTCCTCATCGCGGCCCGTCAAGCGAAAAAAGTCGGGAAGCGGCGGTGGGCGCCAAGAATTCAAATCTTTGCAAATCTCGCAAGATCAACCTCAAGCTCAACCCGAAAGTGTGTATTTGGAGTCCCCTCGGCAAGCTTCTCGGGTTCTTCGTCTCTCGGGGAATTGAAGCCAATCCCGACAAAATCAAGGCCATTGAGCAGATTGAAGTACCAAAGCGCGTCAAGGATGTACGAAGACTTGCGGTTCGCGTAGCTGCTCTCGGCAGGTTTATCTCTAGGTCTGCTGGCGCGCCTGCCATTTTCAAAATATTGAAAAGGCAGGTCAATAAAATGGACTCGAGGCGGAGGCTGCCTGCAGAGACTTAAAGAGATACTGTCCTCCACTCCAACACTTGTCGCACCTAAGCCACAAGAGAAGTTGCTGCTATATATAGCGGCAACCAATCAAGTGGTTAGTGCTGCGTTAATAGCGGAGAGGGAGGCGGTGATGAGCCCGACAACCATGGCGGATGCATCCAGCGACAAGCGAGGGACTTCACCGGCAAGCTCTGGTCCCGACAAAGATGGATCTGCGCGGTAGCGTGAAGATCACGAGAAAAGAATGGTCCAGCGCTCGGTTTACTTTGTCGGTTCCCTTCTGCGGGGGCTAGGTCAAGGTACTACGGTGTGCAGAAATTGCTTTTGCCTTCTCATGGCCTCGAAAGCTCGCCATTACTTCCAAGCACATGAGATCACGATCGTCACTCATTTTCCGCTGAAGAGGATCTTGCAAAATCCGAAAGCAGCAGGCGGGATTGTCAGTGGGCCTTTGGGCTGTCAAGCTTTGGCCTCAAGTTTGAGAACGCCGACTATCAAAAGCGAGCATTAGCGGAGTTCATAGCAGAATGGGCGTAACACAAGATGAAGAAATTCGAAGCTTGAGCATCCCGTCAAGGAAGCAAGCAAAGAGTGGATGATGTACTTTGATGGTGCCTTCTCGCTGCAAAGCGCGCGGTCTTGAGGCGTGCTACTTGTTGCACCACGGAGAGCACCTCAAATCGTAGTCGGATGCACTTTCCCAAGGAGCAAGCAACGAACAATCTGCAGTATGAAGGTTTGCTTGCGGTCTCGAGATCATAGCGGACCTTGGGATCAAGAAGCTCATTATCGGGGGTGACTCACGACTTGTCGTCCGCCAAGTGAACAAAATTATCGAGTCCGTTGATGGAAGCTTACGTTGATGAAGTGAGAAAGCTAGAAGAGCACTTTGGCGGCCTCTGGATGGAACATGTTCCAAGAGCTCGAAGCGACATTGCCGATGGCTTTGTCGAAGTCGCCCACTTAAGTTACTGTGGAACCGGGGATCTTTGTGCTCAAACTGACTCAACCGTCTGTATAACGCCATCAAGCTGGGCGAGCAAGAAGAGGAAGTTGATTTCTGGTGACTATTTTCGGCAGAGCTCCCGAAGCCGCCCAAGAAGGTCCTTGAGATCAACACCAAAGGGTCTTGAGGAGCGATCTGCTCCGGCAAGCCCTAGGGTTTGTTCCGTTGAAGCGAGCGCTCCCGACAAGTTTTGCTCCGGCAAGCTTGCGAGGCGTCAACTCCGGCTGAGCCGCGAGTTCTCGCCGTAAAGCGGATGTTCCGCAGCAGCGGATGTGCCTTTAGTACTTGTTGTCGAGCCGCAAGCTCCGGCATGGGCACAACATATTGTCCATTTCCTTCAGACAGGAGAGCTTCCGAAGAGCAAGAAGAAGCGGAAAGAGTAGCCCGACATTCAAGTATGTACCAGTTTATCGACAACACAGCATCTGAAAGAAGACTCAACGGTGTGAAATTGAAGTGTATTCACGGGAAGGCGGACAAAAGCTGTTGGCGAGAGATACATGGAGGCATATGTGGTCACCACATTGGCGCAAGAGCACTGCAAGCAAAGCGTTCGGCAAGGTTTCTTTGGCCGACAACCCTCCGGGATGCAAGCTGCACAAGTAACCAAGTGTGAAGCGTGCGGTTCCATTCAAGCGATACACCAGCCAGCTCAAGCTCTCGGGCGATCCCTTTATCACGGCCATTTTGATGCAGGGGCTCGACATCCTCGGCCCCTTTCCCGAGCTGTCGGGGCTTTGAGTACTTATGCGTTGCGATCGACAAGTTCACAAAGTGGCGAAGTGGAAGCGATGAGGAAGGTGACAGCCGCGATCGGCAGATCAAGTTCTTGGTCGATTGTTTGCGCCGGGATCCCTAATAGGATCATCACGGACAACGACACGCAATTCCGAGCCGCACCTTCATGCGATCGTCCAAGATCTTGGCGCCAAGGTCTGCCAACCATTGCTCATCAGAAATAGCGGTCAAGCGGAGAGGCGAATGCTAAAGTGCTGCTGCGGGCTCAAGACCAGGACTTTCGACGGGCTGCACAAGTCGCGGAAAGAAGCTGGATTGAGGAGCTGCGGTGGTTCTTTGGTCGATCGGAGCGATGCCGTCGAGCCACTGGCGGACACCTTCGCTCTAGTCTATGGAGTAGAGCAGTTCTCCCCACGGAACTCATATCTGGGTCACCTCAGTGCTCGCTTACAATGAGCTTGAGCAAGAGCGATTGCGACAAGATGACCTATTGCTTCTTGAGGAGGACCGTCTTGAGCCGCTATGTCTGAGCTGCTCGATACCAGCAAGCTTTGCGCTGCTATCATAGCCCATAAAGTTAATGCGAAAGTGTCGAGGAAAGCGACCTTGTTCTTGGCGTTCAGTCCGCCAGAATTCCAACAAGTTGGCCTTGAAGTGGGAAGGCCCTTACCGGGTGAAAGCGAGTCACTAGGCTGGCGCTGTCATGCCTTGAGACCGAAGATGGCATTCGGTGAGCAACTCTGGAACATTGAGCATCTTCGTAAGTTTTACCCGTAGAAGCGGTTGCGGAACCTGTCCGGCAACCACCTTTAATACAAGTCTTGCCGATGTTGCATGTAATCCTTTATCTGAAGCGGCGCGAGACCCCGATGCATAAGTAAAGCTCATGTGCTCCGCACATCTTGTCAATTCATGCTTTCTACTCTATTTTTGCATGGGTTATCGACACTTTGTGCAGCGCCTACCCCGGTAATCAATAACGAGCCGTAAGGCTCCATATCTTTATTTTATCTTCTTTCTTTTTCTCAAAGAAAGGAAGGTTCCCTCGCCCACAAGTTTGCCGGGGGGAAAGGAGAAGATAATGGTGTGGACCAAGCGTCGCTCGAGGAAGTTTAAGCCTTACCGAAGCAAGCAGCGAGAAAAGCTAAGTTGCTAAAGTTTGAGCAATCATTTTAAAATTTTTAGTTATCTTCCTCGAATGACCGTGCTTTGTATGGAAA
>JAHIAM010006557.1:0-32989 GCA_021605205.1 Aegilops longissima | reverse complement strand
AAAGAAAATGAAAACTTCCTTAGGAAACATTGTTTGGAATTCCAAGATGCACCCTTGTGCACAATATGAGATCATTTGAACAAACTATGCCATGAATGTGGCCATAATATTGATCATTTGGCTTGAAAGCCATGAATCTTCGCGCATGATAGCTCATTTCTGAGAACACTTTTTTAAAATAATTACCGTATTACAAGTTTATTATTTTTCCTGGAAACTTGGTCACATATAGTGACACAATCGAAGGTTTTCAATTTTTGATTTTTTGAATTGTTTATGCCCGTTTCAAAATCACGATCAAAATGGCGGGCTTGACCGTTCCTAGCTAGTGGTTGAATCTTGGAATTTTTGGTGTTTCTATGATTAAATAGATACTTATGTACCTAGAAATGATTTTGGAAAAATAAAGAGCAAACTATGAGGCAGCTACAGTTCAAATTTGACCCGTTTCCACAGAATCGATGGCAACTTGTCTTTTCACGGAGGTAGATCAAACCTTTTTCACCCAACCATTTTGTCAATTGTGCATTATATGGCCTAGTATTTTATAAAATGATCTGGTCCAATTTTGCAACAATTATTTGGTAGTTCCTTCACAAAAATCTCCTTTTGGGCACTCGGAAAATGAAAATGAATTTTCCGTGCAAAAAAATAAAACTTCCTTAGGCAACATTGTTTGGAATTCCAAGATGCACCCTTGTGCACAATATGAAATCATTTGAACAAACTATGCCATGAATGTGGCCATAATATTGATCATTTGGCTTGAAAGCCATGAATCTTCACATGATAGCTCATTTCGAGAACACTTTTTAAAATAATTACCGTATTACAAGTTTATTAATTTTCCTGGAAACTTGGTCACATATAATGACACAATCACGAAGGTTTTCCAATTTTTGATTTTTTGAATTGTTTATGCCGTTTCAAAATGCGGTCAAAATGGCGGGCTTGACCGTTCCTAGCTAGTGGTTGAATCTTGGAATTTTTTTGGTGTTTCTATGATTAAATAGATACTTATGTACCTATAAATGATTTTTGGAAAAAATAAAGAGCAAACTATGAGGCAGCTACAGTTCAAATTTGACCCGTTTCCACCTAAATGGATGGCAACTTGTCTTTTTCACCAGAGGTAGATCAAAACTTTTTTCACCCAACCATTTTGTCAATTGTGCATTATATATGGCCTAGTATTTTATAAAAATGATCTGGTCCAATTTTGCAACTATTATTTGGTAGTTCCTTCACAAAAAAACCTCCTTTTGGGCACTCGGAAAATGAAAATGAATTTTCCATGCAAAAAAATAGAAAACTTCCTTAGGCAACATTGTTTGGAATTCCAAGATGCACCCTTGTGCACAATATGAGATCATTTGAACAAACTATGCCATGAATGTGGCCATAATATTGATCATTTGGCTTGAAAGCCATGAATCTTCACATGATAGCTCATTTCAAGAACACTTTTTAAAATAATTACCGTATTACAAGTTTATTATTTTTCACGAAACTTGGTCACATATAATGACACAATCGAAGGTTTTCAATTTTTGATTTTTTGAATTGTTTATGCCCGTTTCAAAATCGATCAAAATGGCGGGCTTGACCGTTCCTAGCTATTAGTTGAATCTTGGAATTTTTTGGCGTTTCTATGATTAAATAGATACTTATGTACCTAGAAATGATTTTTGGAAAAATAAAGAGCAAACTATAGGGAGCTCTGAGTTCAAATTTGACCCGTTTCCACGAATGGATGGCAACTTGTCTTTTCACAGTGTAGATCAAACCTTTTTCACCCAACCATTTTGTCAATTGTGCATTATATATGGCCTAGTATTTTATAAAATGATCTGGTCCAATTTTGCAACAATTATTTGGTAGTTCCTTCACAAAAAACCTCCTTTTGGGCACTCGGAAAATGAAAATGAATTTTCCGTGCAAAAAATATGAAAACTTCCTTAGGCAACATTGTTTGGAATTCCAAGATGCACCTTGTGCACAATATGAGATCATTTGAACAAACTATGCCATGAATGTGGCCATAATATTGATCATTTGGCTTGAAAGCCATGAATCTTCACGCATGATAGCTCATTTAAGAACACTTTTTAAAATAATTACCGTATTACAAGTTTATTATTTTTCCTGGAAACTTGGTCACATATAATGACACAATCGAAGGTTTTCAAATTTTGATTTTTTTGAATTGTTTATGCCCGTTTCAAAATGCGATCAAAATGGCGAATTGACTTGTTCCTAGCTATTAGTTGAATCTTGGAATTTTTGGCGTTTCTATGATTAAATAGATACTTATGTACCTAGAAATGATTTCTGGAAAAGTTAAAGAGCAAACTATAAGGCAGCTCTGATTCAAATTTGACCCGTTCCACGAATCGATGGCAACTTGTCTTTTCACGGAGGTAGATCAAACCTTTTTCACCCAACCATTTTGTCAATTGTGCATTATATATGGCCTAGTATTTTATAAAAATGATCTGGTCCAATTTTGCAACAATTATTTGGTAGTTCCTTCACAAAAAACCTACTTTTGGGCACTCGGAAAATGAAAAATGAATTTTCCGTGCAAAAAAAATAGAAAACTTCCTTAGCAACATTGTTTGGAATTCCAAGATGCACCTTGTGCACAATATGACATCATTTGAACAAACTATGCCATGAATGTGGCCATAATATTGATCATTTGGCTTGAAAGCCATGAATCTTCACGCATGATAGCTCATTTAAAAAACACTTTTTAAAATAATTACCGTATTACAAGTTTATTAATTTTCTGGAAACTTGGTCACATATAATGACACAATCGAAGGTTTTCCAATTTTTGATTTTTTGAATTGTTTATGCCGTTTCAAAATGCGGTCAAAGCAATGGGCTTGACCGTTCTAGCTAATGGTTGAATCTTGTAATTTTTTGGTGTTTCTATGATTAAATAGATACTTATGTACCTAGAAATGATTTTTGGAAAAATAAAGAGCAAACTATGAGGCAGCTCTGATTCAAATTTGACCCGTTCCACAGAATCGATGGCAACTTGTCTTTTCACGAGAGGTAGATCAAACCTTTTTCACCCAACCATTTTGTAAATTATGCATTATATATGGCCTAGTATTTTATAAAAATGATCTGGTCAATTTTGCAACAATTATTTGGTAGTTCCTTCACAAAAAACCTCCTTTTGGGCACTCGGAAAATGAAAAATGAATTTTTCGTGCAAATGAAAACTTCCTTAGGCAACATTGTTTGGAATTCCAAGATGCACCCTTGTGCACAATATGAGATCATTTGAACAAACTATGCCATGAATGTGGCCATAATATTGATCATTTGGCTTGAAAGCCATGAATCTTCACATGATAGCTCATTTCGAGAACACTTTTTAAAATAATTACCGTATTACAAGTTTATTAATTTTCCTGGAAACTTGGTCATATATAATGACACAATCGAAGGTTTTCCAATTTTTGATTTTTTGAATTTTTTATGCCGTTTCAAAAATGCGATCAAAAGGGCGGGCTTGACCGTTCCTAGCTAGTGGTTGAATCTTGGAATTTTTTGGTGTTTCTATGATTAAATAGATACTTATGTACCTATAAATAATTTTGGAAAAATAAAGAGCAAACTATGAAGGCAACTACAGTTCAAATTTGACCCGTTTCCACAGAGATCGATGGCAACTTGTCTTTTTCACAGTAGATCAAACCTTTTTCACCCAACCATTTTGTCAATTGTGCATTATATATGGCCTAGTATTTTATAAAATGATCTGGTCCAATTTTGCAACAATTATTTGGTAGTTCCTTCACAAAAACCTCCTTTTGGGCACTCGGAAAATGAAAATGAATTTTCCGTGCAAAAAAATAAAACTTCCTTAGGCAACATTATTTGGAATTCCAAGATGCACCCTTGTGCACAATATGAGATCATTTGAATAAACTATGCCATGAATGTGGCCATAATATTGATCATTTGGCTTGAAAGCCATGAATCTTCCGCATGATAGCTCATTTACGAGAACACTTTTTAAAATAATTACCGTATTACAAGTTTATTATTTTTCCGGAAACTTGGTCACATATAATGACACAATCGAAGGTTTTCAATTTTTGATTTTTTTGAATTGTTTATGCCCGTTTCAAATCACGATCAAAATGGCGGGCTTGACCGTTCTAGCTAGTGGTTGAATCTTGGAATTTTTTGGTGTTTCTATGATTAAATAGATACTTATGTACCTAGAAATGATTTCTGGAAAAAATAAAGAGCAAACTATGAGGCAGCTACAGTTCAAATTTGACCCGTTTCCACACGATCGATGGCAACTTGTCTTTTCACGGAGGTAGATCAAACCTTTTCACCCAACCATTTTGTCAATTGTGCATTATATATGGCCTAGTATTTTATAAAATGATCTGGTCCAATTTTGCAACAATTATTTGGTAGTTCCTTCACAAAAAACCTTCTTTTGGGCACTCGGAAAATGAAAAATGAATTTTCCGTGCAAAAAAAAAAACTTCCTTAGGCAACATTGTTTGGGATTCCAAGATGCACCCTTGTGCACAATATGAGATCATTTGAACAAACTATGCCATGAATGTGGCCATAATATTGATCATTTGGCTTGAAAGCCATGAATCTTCACGCATGATAGCTCATTTAAAGAACACTTTTTAAAATAATTACCGTAGTACAAGTTTATTATTCTTCTGGAAACTTGGTCACATATAATGACACAATCACATGAAGGTTTTCAATTTTTGATTTTTTGAATTTTTATGCCCGTTTCAAAATGACGGTCAAAGCAGGCAGGACTTGACCGTTCCTAGCTAGTGGTTGAATCTTGGAATTTTTTGGTGTTTCTATGATTAAATAGATACTTATGTACCTAGAAATGATTTTTTGAAAAAATAAAGAGCAAACTATGAGGCAGCTCTGTTCAAATTTGACCGTTTCCACACGAATCGATGGCAACTTGTCTTTTTCACAGAGGTAGATCAAACCTTTTTCACCCAACCATTTTGTCAATTGTGCATTATATATGGCCTAGTATTTTATAAAAATGATCTGGTCAATTTTGCAACAATTATTTGGTAGTTCCTTCACAAAAAACCTCCTTTTGGGCACTTTCGGAAAATGAAAAACTGAATTTTCCGTGCAAAGAAAATAAAACTTCCTTAGGCAACATTGTTTGGAATTCCAAGATGCACTTGTGCACAATATGAGATCATTTGAACAAAATATGCCATGAATGTGGCCATAATATTGATCATTTGGCTTGAAAGCCATGAATCTTCACGCATGATAGCTCATTTACGAGAACACTTTTTAAAATAATTACCGTATTACAAGTTTATTATTTTCCTGAAACTTGGTCATATAATGACACAATCACGAAGGTTTTCAATTTTTGATTTTTTTGAATTGTTTATGCCGTTTCAAAATGCGATCAAAATGGCGGGCTTGACCGTTCCTAGCTAGTGGTTGAATCTTGGAATTTTTTGGTGTTTCTATGATTAAATAGATACTTATGTACCTAGAAATGATTTTTGGAAAAAATAAAGAGCAAACTATGAGGCAGCTCAGTTCAAATTTGACCCGTTTCCACGAATGGATGGCAACTTGTCTTTTCACGAAGGTAGATCAAACCTTTTTCACCCAACCATTTTGTCAATTGTGCATTATATATGGCCTAGTATTTTATAAAAATGATCTGGTCAATTTTGCAACAATTATTTGGTAGTTCCTTCACAAAAAACCTCCTTTTGGGCACTTTCGAGAAAATGAAAAATGAATTTTCCGTGCAAAAAAATAAAACTTCCTTAGGCAACATTGTTTGGAATTCAAGATGCACCCTTGTGCACAATATGAGATCATTTGAACAAACTATGCCATGAATGTGGCCATAATATTGATCATTTGGCTTGAAAGCCATGAATCTTCGCATGATAGCTCATTTACGAAACACTTTTTAAAATAATTACCGTATTACAAGTTTATTATTTTTCACTGAAACTTGGTCACATATAATGAAACAATCGAAGGTTTTCCAATTTTTGATTTTTTTGAATTGTTTATGCCCGTTTCAAAATACGATCAAAAAGGCGAGCTTGACCGTTCCTAGCTATTGGTTGAATCTTGGAATTTTTTTGGTGTTTCTATGATTAAATAGATACTTATGTACCTAGAAATGATTTACGGAAAAAGTTAAAGAGCAAACTATGAGGCACTCTGATTCAAATTTGACCCGTTTCCACACGAATTGATGGCAACTTGTCTTTTCACTAGAGTAGATCAAACCTTTTTCACCCAACCATTTTGTCAATTGTTGCATTATATGGCCTAGTATTTTATAAAAATGATCTGGTCAATTTTGCAACAATTATTTGGTAGTTCCTTCACAAAAAACCTACTTTTGGGCACTTTCGGAAAATGAAAAATGAATTTTCCGTGCAAAAATAATGAAAACTTCCTTAGGCAACATTGTTTGGAATTCCAAGATGCACCCTTGTGCACAATATGAGATCATTTGAACAAACTATGCCATGAATGTGGCCATAATATTGATCATTTGGCTTGAAAGCCATGAATCTTCACGCATGATAGCTCATTTAAAGAAAACACTTTTTAAAATAATTACCGTATTACAAGTTTATTAATTTTCTGAAACTTGGTCACATATAATGACACAATCTGAAGGTTTTCCAATTTTTGATTTTTTGAATTTTTATTACCGTTTCAAAATGCGGTCAAAAGCAATGGACTTGACCGTTCCTAGCTAATGGTTGAATCTTGGAATTTTTTGGTGTTTCTATGATTAAATAGATACTTATGTACCTAGAAATGATTTTTGGAAAAATAAAGAGCAAACTATGAGGCAGCTACAGTTCAAATTTGACCGTTTCCACAGAATCGATGGCAACTTGTCTTTTTCACGGAGGTAGATCAAACCTTTTTCACCCAACCATTTTGTCAATTGTGCATTATATATGGCCTAGTATTTTATAAAATGATTTGGTCCAATTTTGCAACAATTATTTGGTAGTTCCTTCAAAAAACCTCCTTTTGGGCACTCGGAAAATGAAAAATGAATTTTCCGTTGCAAAAAATAACTTCCTTAGGCAACATTGTTTGGAATTCCAAGATGCACCTTGTGCACAATATGAGATCATTTGAACAAACTATGCCATGAATGTGGCCATAATATTGATCATTTGGCTTGAAAGCCATGAATCTTCACATGATAGCTCATTTAAAGAACACTTTTTAAAATAATTACGTATTACAAGTTTATTAATTTTTCCTGGAAACTTGGTCACATATAATGACACAATCACGAAGGTTTACCAATTTTTGATTTTTTGAATTTTTTATGCCGTTTCAAAATCTTGCGGTCAAAGCGGTAAAACTTGACCGTTCCTAGCTAGTGGTTGAATCTTGGAATTTTTGGTGTTTCTATGATTAAATAGATACTTATGTACCTAGAAATGATTTTGGAAAAATAAAGAGCAAACTATGAGGCAGCTATAGTTCAAATTTGACCCGTTTCCACTGAATCGATGGCAACTTGTCTTTTCACGGAGAGGTAGATCAAACCTTTTTCACCCAACCATTTTGTCAATTGTGCATTATATATGGCCTAGTATTTTATAAAAATGATTTGGTCAATTTTGCAACAATTATTTGGTAGTTCCTTCAAAAAAACCTCCTTTTGGGCACTGAGAAATGAAAAATGAATTTTCCGTGCAAAAAAATGAAAACTTCCTTAGGCAACATTGTTTGGAATTCCAAGATGCACCCTTGTGCACAATATGAGATCATTTGAACAAACTATGCCATGAATGTGGCCATAATATTGATCATTTGGCTTGAAAGCCATGAATCTTCACGCATGATAGCTCATTTAAAGAACACTTTTTAAAATAATTACCGTAGTACAAGTTTATTATTTTTTCTGGAAACTTGGTCACATATAATGACACAATCGAAGGTTTTCAATTTTTGATTTTTTGAATTTTTATGCCCGTTTCAAAATCTGCGGTCAAAATGGCCGGGCTTGACCGTTCCTAGCTAGTGGTTGAATCTTGGAATTTTTTGGTGTTTCTATGATTAAATAGATACTTATGTACCTAGAAATGATTTTTGGAAAAATAAAGAGAGCAAACTATGAGGCAGCTACAGTTCAAATTTGACCCGTTTCCACAGATCGATGGCAACTTGTCTTTTTCACGAGAGGTAGATCAAACCTTTTTCACCCAACCATTTTGTCAATTGTGCATTATATATGGCCTAGTATTTTATAAAATGATTTGGTCAATTTTGCAACAATTATTTGGTAGTTCCTTCACAAAAAAACCTCCTTTTGGGCACTCGGAAAATGAAAATGAATTTTCCATGCAAAGAAAATAAAACTTCCTTAGGCAACATTGTTTGGAATTCCAAGATGCACCCTTGTGCACAATATGAGATCATTTGAACAAAATATGCCATGAATGTGGCCATAAGATTGATCATTTGGCTTGAAAGCCATGAATCTTCACATGATAGCTCATTTAAAGAACACTTTTTAAAATAATTACCGTATTACAAGTTTATTAATTTCTGAAACTTGGTCACATATAATGACACAATCTGAAGTTTTCAATTTTTGATTTGTTTTGAATTTTTATATACGTTTCAAAATCACGGTCAAAGCAGTAGGGCTTGACCGTTCCTAGCTAGTGGTTGAATCTTGGAATTTTTTGGTGTTTCTATGATTAAATAGATACTTATGTACCTAGAAATGATTTTTTGAAGAAAATAAAGAGCAAACTATGAGAGCAGCTACAGTTCAAATTTGACTCGTTTCCACAGATCGATGACAACTTGTATTTTTCACAGAGGTAGATCAAACCTTTTTCACCCAACCATTTTGTCAATTGTGCATTATATATGGCCTAGTATTTTATAAAAATGATTTGGTCCAATTTTGCAACAATTATTTGGTAGTTCCTTCACAAAAACACCTCCTTTTGGGCACTCGGAAAATGAAAAACTGAATTTTCCGTGAAAATAAAATGAAAACTTCCTTAGGCAACATTCTTTGGAATTCCAAGATGCACCCTTGTGCACAATATGAGACCATTTGAACAAAATATGCCATGAATGTGGCCATAAGATTGATCATTTGGCTTGAAAGCCATGAATCTTCACGCATGATAGCTCATTTCTAAGAACACTTTTTAAAATAATTACCGTATTACAAGTTTATTAATTTTCTGGAAACTTGGTCACATAAAATGACACAATGCGAAGGTTTTCCAATTTTTGATTTTTTGATTTTTTATGCTGGTTTAAAAATGCGGTGAATTCGAAGCCGAGACTTGACCGTTCCTAGCTATGTGGTTGAATCTTGGAAAACTTTTGGTGTTTTTATGATAAAATAGATACTTATGTACCTATAAATGATTTTTCAAAAAAAAAAGAGCAAACCATGAGGCAATTGCAGTTCAAATTTGACCCGTTCCAACTAAGCAATGGCAATTTGTCTTTTCAAGAGGTGGATGAAACCTTTGACATCCAACCATTTGGTCAATTGTGCATTAAATATGGCCTAATATTTTAGAAAATTGATTTGGTGCAATTTTGCAACAATTATTTAGTTAGTTCCTTCACAAAAAAAACATTGTTTCACTCAAAAATGATTAAAATAGCTAGAAATATGAAAAATGCAATTAAATTGGTCCTAATCCATAAAATGTGGTCTAACTCTAGTGAAAGTTTGTGTGGTGCCCTTTTGCAAAATATGTTTGATAGCTACTTCATAAAATCCCTCTATTTTTTGTATTTTAAAACTATTTTACATCAGATTTTCGAGACCAATCCTAACTACATCCCGGATCGATGACATGACATCCATCCATCCATCCATCCTTCTCTCCATCCCACATCCATCCATCCAGCTATCTCAGAAAAAAAAAAAATAAAAAGAATACCCCACACTTAGCCCAAACCCTAGCTCAGGATTCCCTCATCGCCTTCCTCCCCATCTCCTGCCGCCCTCCCGATCTCGACGCCGCCCATGACGCTCGGCGACCGCCGCCCCACCGCCGCCTCTCTCCTCTCTCCCTACATCAGCGCCCTACCCTCTCCTTCTCCCTCTCCCATCCAGATCAATCGGTGACATATATGTATGTGTGGAATCAATCCAGCTCGCCACTCCCGCACCTCCGCCTGCCGCGCAGTCCGACCTAGGTTTGAGGTAAGCAAGCTCCCTCTCTCAGAGCTCCTCCGTCGCGGAGACTCTGCGCCGATTCTGGCGCCCTTCGGGACTTGGGGTTTTGCGGAGATTTGAAACAGAAGGGCGATAGCTCTGGCAAAGGGGAGGCCAGAGGCGGCGTCACCGTGAGGCGTCGTCCGCTGAGAGAAGCTGCTCTCTTGTGAGCGATGTCAACATGGGAGTCCATCTTGACAGCGAGTGGTGCCCTCCTCGGTCGTCGAGATCGCGCCCATCCTCGGGGTGCATGCAGTCGGTAAGCAATCCGCGCGTGCCTACCTCTGTAAGTAGAACACCCCATCCCGATCTACTTCTTCACTTAGGCGAATCGTCGGTTGGTTGCTGCGCATGAAAACAAGCATGGTGCTTCGCTTCCGCTCGGGCCGCTCGACCCCACCTCCATAGCTGTACATTTCTCTTGCATGACTCACGATTCTTGGTCCTTTGGGTTGTTAGTGATTGTAAATGGTGAGGTTACGTGGCATTGTGAAAGGAGCTAACATTTCAGTTATTCTGCAAATGTTGAAATTTTCGGCTGGCTTGTGTTTATTGATGCTCGGTAGTGGTTATGTTTGAGAAGTGTGGGGGCTAAAATTGTGCTTTTAGAGTAAAAGTAGTCCTGTCTGAATATGTTCATGTTCTTATCTTTGTGAGATATATATATAGCTTACTACTCACTACATATGCAGCAACAAGATCATGGTTGTATTTAATCTTGTATTTACTAAACAAGATCCGGTGCACATTATTAGTCCACGAAATTGATGTTTATATGCCTATATACATTTATGGGTGCTAAATTGATGTTTATATGTGCTTGCTAAGGGTTTCAATTCAAAGCTGTAAGATCGTTAACTACATGCATATATTTAGTTGTATTTCTTTCCCAAATCATCAAAAAGCTTAGTGATGTTTACACACCAGAGACATTGTATAAGTTTTTCTCATAAATACAAGACATTGCATTTTAACACTATAACCTCTATACAACATAAGTATGCAACGGTGTGATCGCCGGTCATGTATGTTCTTTGTGGATAATCTTGCCGGTATGGCTCTTTGCGTTAGTGTTCTCGGTTTATATAATTGACTCGACCACAAGACTACATTACCAATCCACCACAAGAAATATTTTGACATCTTTGTCATTATGAATACATGGCGTGCCTTACCGTGTCGACATCTTAATCGATTATTGCATAGTCAGATGTGTATGCACACTTGAATGGTAGTAACTTGAATGCCAATATTAGTGCTATAGAGTTGTTTTCCAAGCTAGTTCTATTTACTCTTAATATAGGTCTATTAGTCACCAATACTTTACCTATCTATAGTAGACCTTGTTCATATTATTAGCTAAGTTTGCTTGTCCTTGGGATCTATATGCATGCCATTTGTGTTTGGGCTTTCTCGAAATGAAATAATAGGTCTATTAGTCACCAATACTTGAGTTAATCTAACTCCTTACCTGCTATGCTATAGTAGGCCTTGTTCATATTATTAGCGATTTGCTTCTCCAGTGATCCATATACATGCCATTTGTGTTTCTTTTCTACGAAATGAAATAATAAGGCTCACACTCCATGACCAGGGGACCACGGGACCTCCAGGCGATGATGAAGCCCTACACATGGTGAGCTCGATGGAACAATGATGCCTCGGTGTGGTGCGATCGAGTTGAGCCACACTAGTGCTCGGGAACTACATCTTCTGTCCTTTGTCTCATCATCTTAACTACTACACTAGTAGGAGTATTTTATATGTTGTTCATTTCTTTGTTAATTATTGTTCTACTCCTGCTCACTGTATTCTATCGGCACAAGTATGCCTTGCCTATGTATTATATACTTTATTCTTCTTCTTTGAGTACTAGAAGAGTAGTGCTATCTTCTTTGGTGACACTCCATGGAGTACTCACTCCATAGGGTTTAGTTTAGGGCCAAATAGAGATGTTTGTTGGGTGTGTTATGTGATTGATAGGTCATTTGTCCCATTACATACTATCATGTAAACCTCCTATTTTCTGAAATGCTATTATTGATAAGTCAACATCCCATGACATACTACTCTATTTGGCGGAATGGGTGGTGCAGTGATCTTGGATCGGCATGAGTGGTTTAGGTGAGTTCTTTGGTCCCTCAACTTTCTTGCCTGCGTGGTCTTTGATACCACGATCGTCGAGGCATGGCTGGCTTTTGTTACCTTTTTATTTAAACTGTTGAAACTATTATAACATCAAGTAGTTCTCTTGAACTTTCGGTCTTGATAGACGGATAAAGTAAAACATTAAAGGGACCGGTGTCATTATAACTTAGTTCTGTATTAGCAGCCATGACATGGTTTCAACCTATTGTTTTTAGCAGAAAATATGTGGCTTATTTTTATCTTATCTTCTATTAAGCTGCCTTGTATTGAACTCTGTAATTCAGTGACCACCACATCGGGTGAGAGACACTCTCTCTGCTGTATTTTCTTTTATTGTTTGTAGTGAATGACTTTCTATGTCTTGGTAGTGCTGGTATCATGTCCATGTTGTTATTGGCTAGATGGTAATGGTTATCGAATATGTACCTGATAAATCCATTGTTTTGTTTTATCATTATGCTTCATATGTTAACGTGTTGCACTCAAGTTTTGGAAGTTTTGCTATCGTGCTTAGTGCTTGCTGAGCTGAGGCATTTGGGCATTATGTATATTTTTATTCTCTTGAATGGATATATTTTTTGGCAATGATTTAACTCCTGTATCTCACCAATAATTTATGTAGATCAAGATCTAATGTAAATCGAGGTTCTTCTTTGCTCTATGAGAAGATCGGAAAGAAGACTGAGATGTGCCATAGTTTTAATTGATGGTGCTGTGTATTTGTTTTTATTGTATATATACAGTTGTTGGATCACACATGTATGTGCTGTTGTGAGTTTATGGATTTGACCGTGCACACATATACAGTTTGTGGATCGTGCACACATGTATGTGCACACATGTATCGTGCACACATGTATCTCTTGGATCATTGATGTGCACCATTCAGGAATTATTGATTGTTTGCATTTGAAATGTAAAATGAAATATGTGAATGAAAAAAGATGAATGTTCTCTTGGATTGAATAGTATTTGGGCTCTAAAAAGGCTATGGCCCAAACAATGAGTGGGCTGGAATATTACGCATTTATGAAAAACATAAAAAAGCTTAATGAAATGGACTGCGAAATGGAATGAAATAAGAAGGCTAAATTGTTGGGCCAGCCCATGTAGCTAACAAAATTAATAGGAAAAATAAATATTATAAAGGCGGTTGTTGGGCTAGGCCCATGTAGAAAACCTAATTGGATAGGGCTGAATCTTGTGCCACATCGACACTTACGGATGCCTCGTGGGGTTGGGGAGGTAGCTAGTGACCAAAACACCACGTAGGAATATTTTGGTAAATGGCGTCTCGACCTTCTCACGGTCGCTATAGTCGATTAACGGGCCAGCTTTGACCTTCTCTTTTTGGTCACAAAAGGTGCAAATGAAAAACCATGACCTTTCGGTGACCAATAGTCAAGGTCACAGTTGACATATTTCTTGTAGTGAACCATTCCGTCCACCTATTTGAGTCGGTTTCATGCCCCACTATAATGTTTGGACCAAGCATGGAGAAATAGGGGTTATGATGGAAGACAATGAAGAAGAAGAGGACAACGGCGGCTATCGGCCATGGGTTCCACGAATACGATGATACAACAATGGGGAAGAAGCGGGAAGAAGCTGAAGAAGGCATCGAGATAGAGCCCGATGATCTAGGTCGAACCATTGCCGATGCAAAGCTAGCATGTGATCAAGAGAACGAAGTTGCAGCGCATGTTAGAGATCACGAAATTGTTGTACCAGTGCGAAGCTGAAAAAAAAGTTGGGCACCACTTGAATTGTTGCAATGGAAGAATGGTGTATCGACAAAGGTTTGGAAAGTTGCTAGTAATGATAAAGAATATGCTTCAAAGGACAACGAATTGCCGTCGTGTAAAGCAAAGAAGGTTATGCCCTCTAGGGTTAGAGTGCGGAAGATACATACATGCCCTAATGATTGCATCCTCTACGCGGTGAGTATGAAGATTTGAGCGCTTGCCGGTATCACGGTGTATTGCGTTATAAGATCGTCGCGATGACCCTAGTGATGTCGAGCGGCGGAAGAAAGATTCTGCCAAGGTGATGTGGTATGCTCTATAATACCGGTTGAAGCGTTGTTCCAAAACAAAGAGAATCTGAAAAGCGTCTGGTGTACCTTGAAGACCGTAAAGATGGAAAGTTAAAGTACCGGCGGCGGTTCGCGGTGGAGAAAAATCGAGAGAAATCTTGGGAGGTTGCGGGTGACCCAAGGAATATGGTTTGGTCTAGCGCGGATGGCATTAATCCTTTTGGGGGCGAGCAGCAACCATAGCATGTGGCTGTGACTCTATGTTTGTATAACCTTCCTCCTTGGTTGTGCATGAGCGGAAATTCATTATGATGCGGTTGCATCCAAGGCCCTAAACAACCGGCAACATTGATGTGTACCTAAGGCCATTAGTTGAAGAACTATTACAGCTGTGGAATGGAACGGTTATGCGTCGTGGGATGAGCACGGACAGAGAATAATTGACCTAAAAGCGTTGCTGTTACGTGACCATCAACCGTTTCAAAATGCGGTCAAAACAATGGGCTTGACCGTTCCTAGCTAATGGTTGAATCTTGTAATTTTTTGGTGTTTCTATGATTAAATAGATACTTATGTACCTAGAAATGATTTTTGGAAAAAATAAAGAGCAAACTATGAGGCAGCTACAGTTCAAATTTGACCCGTTTCCACCTGAATCGATGGCAACTTGTCTTTTTCACCAGAGGTAGATCAAACCTTTTTTCACCCAACCATTTTGTAAATTATGCATTATATATGGCCTAGTATTTTATAAAAATGATCTGGTCCAATTTTGCAACAATTATTTGGTAGTTCCTTCACAAAAAAACCTCCTTTTGGGCACTCGGAAAATGAAAAATGAATTTTTCGTGCAAAGAAAATGAAAACTTCCTTAGGCAACATTGTTTGGAATTCCAAGATGCACCCTTGTGCACAATATGAGATCATTTGAACAAACTATGCCATGAATGTGGCCATAATATTGATCATTTGGCTTGAAAGCCATGAATCTTCACGCATGATAGCTCATTTCCGAGAACACTTTTTTAAAATAATTACCGTATTACAAGTTTATTAATTTTCCTGGAAACTTGGTCATATATAATGACACAATGCGAAGGTTTTCCAATTTTTTGATTTTTTTGAATTTTTTATGCCCGTTTCAAAATGCGGTCAAAACGGCGGGCTTGACCGTTCCTAGCTAGTGGTTGAATCTTGGAATTTTTTTGGTGTTTCTATGATTAAATAGATACTTATGTACCTATAAATAATTTTTGGAAAAAATAAAGAGCAAACTATGAGGCAGCTACAGTTCAAATTTGACCCGTTTCCACCTGAATCGATGGCAACTTGTCTTTTTCACCAGAGGTAGATCAAACCTTTTTTCACCCAACCATTTTGTCAATTGTGCATTATATATGGCCTAGTATTTTATAAAAATGATCTGGTCCAATTTTGCAACAATTATTTGGTAGTTCCTTCACAAAAAACCTCCTTTTGGGCACTCGGAAAATGAAAAATGAATTTTCCGTGCAAAGAAAATGAAAACTTCCTTAGGCAACATTATTTGGAATTCCAAGATGCACCCTTGTGCACAATATGAGATCATTTGAATAAACTATGCCATGAATGTGGCCATAATATTGATCATTTGGCTTGAAAGCCATGAATCTTCACGCATGATAGCTCATTTCTGAGAACACTTTTTTAAAATAATTACCGTATTACAAGTTTATTATTTTTCCTGGAAACTTGGTCACATATAATGACACAATCTGAAGGTTTTCCAATTTTTGATTTTTTTGAATTGTTTATGCCCGTTTCAAAATGCGATCAAAATGGCGGGCTTGACCGTTCCTAGCTAGTGGTTGAATCTTGGAATTTTTTTGGTGTTTCTATGATTAAATAGATACTTATGTACCTAGAAATGATTTCTGGAAAAATAAAGAGCAAACTATGAGGCAGCTACAGTTCAAATTTGACCCGTTTCCACAGAATCGATGGCAACTTGTCTTTTCACGGAGGTAGATCAAACCTTTTTCACCCAACCATTTTGTCAATTGTGCATTATATATGGCCTAGTATTTTATAAAATGATCTGGTCCAATTTTGCAACAATTATTTGGTAGTTCCTTCACAAAAAACCTTCTTTTGGGCACTCGGAAAATGAAAAATGAATTTTCCGTGCAAAGAAAATGAAAACTTCCTTAGGCAACATTGTTTGGGATTCCAAGATGCACCCTTGTGCACAATATGAGATCATTTGAACAAACTATGCCATGAATGTGGCCATAATATTGATCATTTGGCTTGAAAGCCATGAATCTTCACGCATGATAGCTCATTTCTGAGAACACTTTTTTAAAATAATTACCGTAGTACAAGTTTATTATTCTTCCTGGAAACTTGGTCACATATAATGACACAATGCGAAGGTTTTCCAATTTTTGATTTTTTGAATTTTTATGCCCGTTTCAAAATGCGGTCAAAACGGCGGGCTTGACCGTTCCTAGCTAGTGGTTGAATCTTGGAATTTTTTTGGTGTTTCTATGATTAAATAGATACTTATGTACCTAGAAATGATTTTTTGAAAAAAATAAAGAGCAAACTATGAGGCAGCTACAGTTCAAATTTGACCCGTTTCCACCTGAATCGATGGCAACTTGTCTTTTTCACCAGAGGTAGATCAAACCTTTTTTCACCCAACCATTTTGTCAATTGTGCATTATATATGGCCTAGTATTTTATAAAAATGATCTGGTCCAATTTTGCAACTATTATTTGGTAGTTCCTTCACAAAAAAACCTCCTTTTGGGCACTCGGAAAATGAAAAATGAATTTTCCATGCAAAGAAAATGAAAACTTCCTTAGGCAACATTGTTTGGAATTCCAAGATGCACCCTTGTGCACAATATGAGATCATTTGAACAAACTATGCCATGAATGTGGCCATAATATTGATCATTTGGCTTGAAAGCCATGAATCTTCACGCATGATAGCTCATTTCTGAGAACACTTTTTTAAAATAATTACCGTATTACAAGTTTATTATTTTTCCTGGAAACTTGGTCACATATAATGACACAATGCGAAGGTTTTCCAATTTTTTGATTTTTTTTTGAATTGTTTATGCCCGTTTCAAAATGCGATCAAAATGGCGGGCTTGACCGTTCCTAGCTATTGGTTGAATCTTGGAATTTTTTTGGCGTTTCTATGATTAAATAGATACTTATGTACCTATAAATGATTTTTGGAAAAAATAAAGAGCAAACTATGAGGCAGCTACAGTTCAAATTTGACCCGTTTCCACCTGAATGGATGGCAACTTGTCTTTTTCACCAGAGGTAGATCAAACCTTTTTTCACCCAACCATTTTGTCAATTGTGCATTATATATGGCCTAGTATTTTATAAAAATGATCTGGTCCAATTTTGCAACAATTATTTGGTAGTTCCTTCACAAAAAAACCTCCTTTTGGGCACTCGGAAAATGAAAAATGAATTTTCCGTGCAAAGAAAATGAAAACTTCCTTAGGCAACATTGTTTGGAATTCCAAGATGCACCCTTGTGCACAATATGAGATCATTTGAACAAACTATGCCATGAATGTGGCCATAATATTGATCATTTGGCTTGAAAGCCATGAATCTTCACGCATGATAGCTCATTTCTGAGAACACTTTTTTAAAATAATTACCGTATTACAAGTTTATTATTTTTCCTGGAAACTTGGTCACATATAATGAAACAATGCGAAGGTTTTCCAATTTTTTGATTTTTTTTTGAATTGTTTATGCCCGTTTCAAAATGCGATCAAAATGGCGGGCTTGACCGTTCCTAGCTATTGGTTGAATCTTGGAATTTTTTTGGCGTTTCTATGATTAAATAGATACTTATGTACCTAGAAATGATTTCTGGAAAAGTTAAAGAGCAAACTATGAGGCAGCTACAGTTCAAATTTGACCCGTTTCCACCTGAATTGATGGCAACTTGTCTTTTTCACCAGAGGTAGATCAAACCTTTTTTCACCCAACCATTTTGTCAATTGTGCATTATATATGGCCTAGTATTTTATAAAAATGATCTGGTCCAATTTTGCAACAATTATTTGGTAGTTCCTTCACAAAAAAACCTACTTTTGGGCACTCGGAAAATGAAAAATGAATTTTCCGTGCAAAGAAAATGAAAACTTCCTTAGGCAACATTGTTTGGAATTCCAAGATGCACCCTTGTGCACAATATGACATCATTTGAACAAACTATGCCATGAATGTGGCCATAATATTGATCATTTGGCTTGAAAGCCATGAATCTTCACGCATGATAGCTCATTTCTGAAAACACTTTTTTAAAATAATTACCGTATTACAAGTTTATTAATTTTCCTGGAAACTTGGTCACATATAATGACACAATGCGAAGGTTTTCCAATTTTTTGATTTTTTTTGAATTGTTTATGCCCGTTTCAAAATGCGGTCAAAACAGCGGGCTTGACCGTTCCTAGCTAATGGTTGAATCTTGTAATTTTTTTGGTGTTTCTATGATTAAATAGATACTTATGTACCTAGAAATGATTTTTGGAAAAAATAAAGAGCAAACTATGAGGCAGCTACAGTTCAAATTTGACCCGTTTCCACCTGAATCGATGGCAACTTGTCTTTTTCACCAGAGGTAGATCAAACCTTTTTTCACCCAACCATTTTGTAAATTATGCATTATATATGGCCTAGTATTTTATAAAAATGATCTGGTCCAATTTTGCAACAATTATTTGGTAGTTCCTTCACAAAAAAACCTCCTTTTGGGCACTCGGAAAATGAAAAATGAATTTTTCGTGCAAAGAAAATGAAAACTTCCTTAGGCAACATTGTTTGGAATTCCAAGATGCACCCTTGTGCACAATATGAGATCATTTGAACAAACTATGCCATGAATGTGGCCATAATATTGATCATTTGGCTTGAAAGCCATGAATCTTCACGCATGATAGCTCATTTCCGAGAACACTTTTTTAAAATAATTACCGTATTACAAGTTTATTAATTTTCCTGGAAACTTGGTCATATATAATGACACAATGCGAAGGTTTTCCAATTTTTTGATTTTTTTGAATTTTTATGCCCGTTTCAAAATGCGGTCAAAACGGCGGGCTTGACCGTTCCTAGCTAGTGGTTGAATCTTGGAATTTTTTGGTGTTTCTATGATTAAATAGATACTTATGTACCTATAAATAATTTTGGAAAAATAAAGAGCAAACTATGAGGCAGCTACAGTTCAAATTTGACCCGTTTCCACAGAATCGATGGCAACTTGTCTTTTCACCAGAGGTAGATCAAACCTTTTTCACCCAACCATTTTGTCAATTGTGCATTATATATGGCCTAGTATTTTATAAAAATGATCTGGTCCAATTTTGCAACAATTATTTGGTAGTTCCTTCACAAAAAACCTCCTTTTGGGCACTCGGAAAATGAAAAATGAATTTTCCGTGCAAAGAAAATGAAAACTTCCTTAGGCAACATTATTTGGAATTCCAAGATGCACCCTTGTGCACAATATGAGATCATTTGAACAAACTATGCCATGAATGTGGCCATAATATTGATCATTTGGCTTGAAAGCCATGAATCTTCACGCATGATAGCTCATTTCTGAGAACACTTTTTTAAAATAATTACCGTATTACAAGTTTATTATTTTTCCTGGAAACTTGGTCACATATAATGACACAATGCGAAGGTTTTCCAATTTTTTGATTTTTTTTTGAATTGTTTATGCCCGTTTCAAAATGCGATCAAAATGGCGGGCTTGACCGTTCCTAGCTAGTGGTTGAATCTTGGAATTTTTTTGGTGTTTCTATGATTAAATAGATACTTATGTACCTAGAAATGATTTCTGGAAAAAATAAAGAGCAAACTATGAGGCAGCTACAGTTCAAATTTGACCCGTTTCCACCTGAATCGATGGCAACTTGTCTTTTTCACCAGAGGTAGATCAAACCTTTTTTCACCCAACCATTTTGTCAATTGTGCATTATATATGGCCTAGTATTTTATAAAAATGATCTGGTCCAATTTTGCAACAATTATTTGGTAGTTCCTTCACAAAAAAACCTTCTTTTGGGCACTCGGAAAATGAAAAATGAATTTTCCGTGCAAAGAAAATGAAAACTTCCTTAGGCAACATTGTTTGGGATTCCAAGATGCACCCTTGTGCACAATATGAGATCATTTGAACAAACTATGCCATGAATGTGGCCATAATATTGATCATTTGGCTTGAAAGCCATGAATCTTCACGCATGATAGCTCATTTCTGAGAACACTTTTTTAAAATAATTACCGTAGTACAAGTTTATTATTCTTCCGGAAGGTCTTGGTCACATATAATGACACAATCTGAAGGTTTTCCAATTTTTGATTTTTTGAATTTTTATGCCCGTTTCAAAATGCGGTCAAAGCGGCGGGCTTGACCGTTCCTAGCTAGTGGTTGAATCTTGGAATTTTTTTGGTGTTTCTATGATTAAATAGATACTTATGTACCTAGAAATGATTTTTTGAAAAAAATAAAGAGCAAACTATGAGGCAGCTACAGTTCAAATTTGACCCGTTTCCACCTGAATCGATGGCAACTTGTCTTTTTCACCAGAGGTAGATCAAACCTTTTTTCACCCAACCAATTTGTCAATTGTGCATTATATATGGCCTAGTATTTTATAAAAATGATCTGGTCCAATTTTGCAACAATTATTTGGTAGTTCCTTCACAAAAAAACCTCCTTTTGGGCACTCGGAAAATGAAAAACTAAATTTTCCGTGCAAAGAAAATGAAAACTTCCTTAGGCAACATTGTTTGGAATTCCAAGATGCACCCTTGTGCACAATATGAGATCATTTGAACAAAATATGCCATGAATGTGGCCATAAGATTGATCATTTGGCTTGAAAGCCATGAATCTTCACGCATGATAGCTCATTTCTGAGAACACTTTTTTAAAATAATTACCGTATTACAAGTTTATTATTTTTCCTGGAAACTTGGTCACATATAATGACACAATGCGAAGGTTTTCCAATTTTTGATTTTTTGAATTTTTATGCCCGTTTCAAAATGCGGTCAAAGCGGCGGGCTTGACCGTTCCTAGCTAGTGGTTGAATCTTGGAATTTTTTTGGTGTTTCTATGATTAAATAGATACTTATGTACCTAGAATGATTTGTGGAAAAAATAAAGAGCAAACTATGAGGCAGCTACAGTTCAAATTTGACCCGTTTCCACAGAATCGATGGCAACTTGTCTTTTCACGGAGGTAGATCAAACATTTTTCACCCAACCATTTTGTCAATTGTGCATTATATATGGCCTAGTATTTTATAAAATGATTTGGTCCAATTTTGCAACAATTATTTGGTAGTTCCTTCACAAAAAACCTCCTTTTGGGCACTCGAGAAAATGAAAATGAATTTTCCGTGCAAAGAAAATGAAAACTTCCTTAGGCAACATTGTTTGGAATTCCAAGATGCACCCTTGTGCACAATATGAGATCATTTGAACAAACTATGCCATGAATGTGGCCATAATATTGATCATTTGGCTTGAAAGCCATGAATCTTCACGCATGATAGCTCATTTAAAGAACACTTTTTAAAATAATTACCGTATTACAAGTTTATTATTTTTCCTGGAAACTTGGTCACATATAATGACACAATGCGAAGGTTTACCAATTTTTTGATTTTTTTGAATTTTTTATGCCCGTTTCAAAACGCGGTCAAAACGGCGGGCTTGACCGTTCCTAGCTAGTGGTTGAATCTTGGAATTTTTTTGGTGTTTCTATGATTAAATAGATACTTATGTACCTAGAAATGATTTGTGGAAAAAATAAAGAGCAAACTATGAGGCAGCTACAGTTCAAATTTGACCCGTTTCCACCTAAATCGATGGCAACTTGTCTTTTTCACTAGAGGTAGATCAAACCTTTTTTCACCCAACCATTTTGTCAATTGTGCATTATATATAGCCTAGTATTTTATAAAAATGATTTGGTCCAATTTTGCAACAATTATTTGGTAGTTCCTTCACAAAAAAACCTCCTTTTGGGCACTCGGAAAATGAAAAATGAATTTTCCGTGCAAAGAAAATGAAAACTTCCTTAGGCAACATTGTTTGGAATTCCAAGATGCACCCTTGTGCACAATATGAGATCATTTGAACAAAATATGCCATGAATGTGGCCATAAGATTGATCATTTGCCTTGAAAGCCATGAATCTTCACGCATGATAGCTCATTTCTGAGAACACTTTTTTAAAATAATTACCGTATTACAAGTTTATTAATTTTACTGGAAACTTGGTCACATATAATGACACAATGCGAAGGTTTTCCAATTTTTTGATTTTTTTGAATTTTTTATGCCCGTTTCAAAATGCGGTCAAAACGGCGGGCTTGACCGTTCCTAGCTAGTGGTTGAATCTTGGAATTTTTTTGGTGTTTCTATGATTAAATAGATACTTATGTACCTAGAAATGATTTTTGGAAAAAATAAAGAGCAAACTATGAGGCAGCTACAGTTCAAATTTGACCCGTTTCCACCTGAATCGAAGGCAACTTGTCTTTTTCACCAGAGGTAGATCAAACCTTTTTTCACCCAACCATTTTGTCAATTGTGCATTATATATGGCCTAGTATTTTATAAAAATGATTTGGTCCAATTTTGCAACAATTATTTGGTAGTTCCTTCTAAAAAAAACCTCCTTTTGGGCACTCGGAAAATGAAAAATGAATTTTCCGTGCAAAGAAAATGAAAACTTCCTTAGGCAACATTGTTTGGAATTCCAAGATGCACCCTTGTGCACAATATGAGATCATTTGAACAAACTATGCCATGAATGTGGCCATAATATTGATCATTTGGCTTGAAAGCCATGAATCTTCACGCATGATAGCTCATTTCTGAGAACACTTTTTTAAAATAATTACCGTATTACAAGTTTATTATTTTTCCTGGAAACTTGGTCACATATAATGACACAATGCGAAGGTTTACCAATTTTTTGATTTTTTTGAATTTTTTATGCCCGTTTCAAAATGCGGTCAAAACGGCGGGCTTGACCGTTCCTAGCTAGTGGTTGAATCTTGGAATTTTTTTGGTGCTTCTATGATTAAATAGATACTTATGTACCTAGAAATGATTTGTGGAAAAAATAAAGAGCAAACTATGAGGCAGCTATAGTTCAAATTTGACCCGTTTCCACCTGAATCGATGGCAACTTGTCTTTTTCACCAGAGGTAGATCAAACCTTTTTTCACCCAACCATTTTGTCAATTGTGCATTATATATAGCCTAGTATTTTATAAAAATGATTTGGTCCAATTTTGCAACAATTATTTGGTAGTTCCTTCACAAAAAAACCTCCTTTTGGGCACTCAGAAAATGAAAAATGAATTTTCCGTGCAAAGAAAATGAAAACTTCCTTAGGCAACATTGTTTGGAATTCCAAGATGCACCCTTGTGCACAATATGAGATCATTTGAACAAACTATGCCATGAATGTGGCCATAATATTGATCATTTGGCTTGAAAGCCATGAATCTTCACGCATGATAGCTCATTTCTGAGAACACTTTTTTAAAATAATTACCGTAGTACAAGTTTATTATTTTTCCTGGAAACTTGGTCACATATAATGACACAATGCGAAGGTTTTCCAATTTTTTGATTTTTTTTGAATTTTTTATGCCCGTTTCAAAATGCGGTCAAAACGGCGGGCTTGACCGTTCCTAGCTAGTGGTTGAATCTTGGAATTTTTTTGGTGTTTCTATGATTAAATAGATACTTATGTACCTAGAAATGATTTTTTGAAAAAATAAAGAGCAAACTATGAGGCAGCTACAGTTCAAATATGACCCGTTTCCACCTAAATCGATGGCAACTTGTCTTTTTCACCAGAGGTAGATCAAACCTTTTTTCACCCAACCATTTTGTCAATTGTGCATTATATATGGCCTAGTATTTTATAAAAATGATTTGGTCCAATTTTGCAACAATTATTTGGTAGTTCCTTCACAAAAACACCTCCTTTTGGGCACTCGGAAAATGAAAAACTAAATTTTCCATGCAAAGAAAATGAAAACTTCCTTAGGCAACATTGTTTGGAATTCCAAGATGCACCCTTGTGCACAATATGAGATCATTTGAACAAAATATGCCATGAATGTGGCCATAAGATTGATCATTTGGCTTGAAAGCCATGAATCTTCACGCATGATAGCTCATTTCTGAGAACACTTTTTTAAAATAATTACCGTATTACAAGTTTATTAATTTTACTGGAAACTTGGTCACATATAATGACACAATGCGAAGGTTTTCCAATTTTTTGATTTGTTTTGAATTTTTTATGCCCGTTTCAAAATGCGGTCAAAACGGCGGGCTTGACCGTTCCTAGCTAGTGGTTGAATCTTGGAATTTTTTTGGTGTTTCTATGATTAAATAGATACTTATGTACCTAGAAATGATTTTTTGAAGAAATAAAGAGCAAACTATGAGGCAGCTACAGTTCAAATTTGACTCGTTTCCACCTGAATCGACGGCAATTTGTATTTTTCACCAGAGGTAGATCAAACCTTTTTTCACCCAACCATTTTGTCAATTGTGCATTATATATGGCCTAGTATTTTATAAAAATGATTTGGTCCAATTTTGCAACAATTATTTGGTAGTTCCTTCACAAAAAAACCTCCTTTTGGGCACTCGGAAAATGAAAAATGAATTTTCCGTGCAAAGAAAATGAGAACTTCCTTAGGCAACATTCTTTGGAATTCCAAGATGCACCCTTGTGCACAATATGAGACCATTTGAACAAAATATGCCATGAATGTGGCCATAAGATTGATCATTTGGCTTGAAAGCCATGAATCTTCACGCATGATAGCTCATTTCTAAGAACACTTTTTTAAAATAATTACCGTATTACAAGTTTATTAATTTTACTGGAAACTTGGTCACATAAAATGACAGAATGCGAAGGTTTTCCAATTTTTTGATTTTTTTGATTTTTTTATGCCCGTTTAAAAATGCGGTCAAAACGGCGGGCTTGACCGTTCCTAGCTAGTGGTTGAATCTTGGAAAACTTTTGGTGTTTTTATGATAAAATAGATACTTATGTACCTATAAATGATTTTTTCAAAAAATAAAGAGCAAACCATGAGGCAATTGCAGTTCAAATTTGACCCGCTTCCAACTAAACCGACAGAAATTTGTCTTTTTCAAGAGAGGTGGATGAAATTTTTTGACATCCAACCATTTGGTCAACTGTGCATTAAATATGGCCTAATATTTTAGAAAATTGATTTGGTGCAATTTTGCAACAATTATTTGGTTGGTTCTTCACAAAAAAAAACATTGTTTCCACTCAAAAAATGATTAAAAATAGCTAGAAATATGAAAAATGCAATTAAATTGGTCCTAATCCATAAAATGTGGTCTAACTCTAGTGAAAGTTTGTGTGGTGCCCTTTTGCAAAATATGTTTGATAGCTACTTCATAAAATCCCTCTATTTTTTGTATTTTAAAACTATTTTACATCACTGATTTTCCGAACCAATCCTAACTCTGTCCACGGATCGATGACATGGCGTCCATCCATCCATCCATCCTTCTCTCCATCCCACATCCATCCATCCAGCTATCTACAGAAAAAAGAAAAAAATAAAAGAAAAGGAGATACCCCCACCCGCAGCCCAAACCCTAGCTCAGATTGACCCCTCCCCCCGTCGCCCCCTTCCTCCCCATCTCCTCGCCGCCGCCCCTCCCCGATCTCGACCTGCCGCCGCCCCCACCGCCAGCATCGACGACCCGCCGCCCCCACCGCCCCCGCCGCCCCTCTCCTTCTCCCCTCTCCCTACATCCGGCGCCCCTACCCTCTCCTTCTCCCCTCTCCCTACATCCCAGATCCAATCGAGTGACATATATGTATGTGGTGTGGAATCAATCCAGCTCACCGCCACTCCCGCACCTCCGCCTCGCCGCCGGTCCGACCTAGGGTTTCGAGGTAAGCAAGCGGCTCCCTCTCTCCAGGCTCCTCCGTCGCGGACTCTCTCCGCCGCCGATTTACTGACGCCCTTCCGGACTTGGGGTTTTGCCGCGGAGGGATTTGAGGGGGCAAGAAGGGGAGGGGAAGGGCGCGATGGCTGCGCCGGGGCGGAGGAGGACGGGGAGGCGGGGGGGCGTCACCGGCGGGGGCGTCGTCCGCGGGGAGGAGGCTGCTGCGCACGCAGACGGTCGGCAACATGGGGGAGTCCATCTTCGACAGCGAGGTGGTGCCCTCCTCGGTCGTCGAGATCGCGCCCATCCTCCGGGTCGCCAACGAGGTCGAGGCCGGCAATCCACGCGTCGCCTACCTCTGTAAGTAGAACACCAGCCCATCCCCGATCTACTTCTTCACTTAGGCCGAATCGTCGGTTGGATTTGCTCGCCATGAAAACAAGCATGGTGCTTCCGCTTCCGCTCAGGCCGCTCAGGCCCCACCTCCATAGCCTGTACATTTCTGCTGCATGACTCTGATTCTTGGTCACTGGGTTGTTAGTGATTGTAAATGGTGAGGTTCTGTGGCATTGTGAAAGGGCTAACATTTCAGTTGTTGCTGCAAATGTTGAAATTTTCAGAGGCTGGCTTGTGTTTATTGATGCTCCAGGTAGTGGTTATGTTTGAGAAGTGTAGGGGGCTAAAATTGTGCTTTTAGAGTAAAGTAGTCCTGTCTGAATATGTTCATGTTCTTATCTTTGTGAGATATATATATAGCTTACTACTCACACTACATATGCAGCAACAAGATCATGGTTGTATTTAGTACTGTATTTACTAAACAAGATCCAGTGCACATTATTCAGTCCACCAGAAATTGATGTTTATATGCCCTATATACATTTGTCGTGCTTAAATTGATGTTTATATGTGCTTGCTAAGGGTTTCAATTCAAAGCTGTAAGATCGTTAACTACATGCATATATTTAGTTGTATTTCTTTCCCAAATCTGTCAAAAAGCTTAGTGATGTTTACACAACTTCAGACATTGTATAAGTTTTTCTCAGTAAATGCAAGACATTGCATTTTAACACTATAGCCTCCTATACAACATAAGTATGCAACCGGCGTGTGAATCGCCCAGTCATGTAGTTCTTTGTGGATAGTACTGCCAGGCTATGGCGGCTACTGCGTTGGTGTTCTCAGTTTATAATTGACTCCTGACCACAAGACTACATTACCAATCCTGACCACAAGAAATATTTTGACATGCTGTCATTATGAATACATGGCGTGCCTTACCCCGTGTCAGCATCTTAATCGATTATTGCATAGTCACTGATGTGTATGCACACTTGAATGGTAGTAACTTGAATGCACCAATATTAGTGCTATAGAGTTGTTTTCCAAGCTAGTTCTATTTACTCTTAATATAGGTCTATTAGTCACCAATACTTTGCCTGCTATCTATAGTAGACCTTGTTCATATTTATTAGCTAAGTTTGCTTGTCCTTGGGATCTATATGCATGCCATTTGTGTTTCAGGCTTTCTCTGAAATGAAATAATAGGTCTATTAGTCACCAATACTTGAGTTAATCTAACTCCTTACCTGCTATGCTATAGTAGGCCTTGTTCATATTTATTAGCGAAGTTTGCTTCTCCACAGTGATCCATATACATGCCATTTGTGTTTAACGCTTTCTCTGAAATGAAATAATAAGGCTCACACTCCATGACCAGGATGACCACCGGGACCTCCCGGCGATGATGAAGCCCTACACATGGTCGAGCTCGATGGAACAACAGTGCCTCGGTGTGGTGCAGTCGAGTTGGGCCACACTAGTGCATCAGGAACTCTGCATGCTGCTGTCCTTTGTCTCATCATCTTAACTACTACACTAGTAGGAGTATTTTATATGTTGTTCATTTCTTTGTTAATTATTGTTCTACTCCCTGCTCCTGTATTCTATCAGCACCAAGTATGCCTTGCCTATGTATTATATACTTTATTCTTCTTGCTGGAGTACTAGAAGAGTAGTGCTATCTTGCTGCTGGTGACACTCCATGGAGTACTCACTCCATAGGGTTTAGTTTAGGGCCAAATAGAGATGTTTCTGTTGGACTGTGTTATGTGATTGATAGGTCGCTGTCCCATTACATACTATCATGTAAACCTCCTATTTTCCTGAAATGCTATTATTGATAAGTCATTGTCCCATGACATACTACTCTATTTGAGCAGGAATGGGTGGTGCCAGCGGTGCTGGATGCGGCATGAGTGGTTTAGGTGAGTTCTTTGGTCCCTCAACTTTCTTGCCTGCGTGGTCTTTGATACCACGATCGTCGAGGCATGGCTGGCTTTTGTTACACTGTTATTTAAACCTGTTGAAACTATTATAACATCCAAGTAGTTCTCTTGAACTTTCAGTCTTGATGGACAGATAAAGTAAAACATTAAAGGGACCAGTGTCATTATAACTTAGTTCCTGTATTCGCAGCCATGACATGGTTTCAACCTATTGTTTGCTAGCAGAAAATATGTGGCTTATTTTTTATCTTATCTTCTATTAAGCTGCCTTGTCTGTATTGAACTCTGTAATTCCAGCAGCCACCACCACATCTGGTGAGAGAGACACTCTCTCTGCTGTATTTTCTGTTTATTGTTTGTAGTGAATGACTTTCTATGTCTTGGTAGGTAACTGGTATCATGTCCATGTTGTTATTGGCTAGATGGTAATGGTTATCAGAATATGTACACAGTAAATCCATTGTTTTGTTTTATCATTATGCTTCATATGTTAACGTGTTGCACTCAAGTTTTGGAAGTTTTGCTATGCCGTGCTTAGTGCTTGCTGAACTGAGGCATTTGGGCATTTATGTATATTTTTTATTCTCTTGAATGGATATATTTTATTGGCAATGATTTAACTCCCACTGTATCTCACCAATAATTTATGTAGATCAAGATCTAATGTCGTCGAGGTTCTTTGCTGCTCTAATGAAAGATCGAAGAAGACTCGAGATGTGCCATAGTTTTAATTGATGGTGCCTGTGTATTTGTTTTTTATTGTATATGTACAGTTGTTGGATCGTGCACACATGTATGTGCTGTTGTGAGTTTGTGGATTTGACCGTGCACACATGTACAGTTTGTGGATCGTGCACACATGTATGTGCACACATGTATCGTGCACACATGTATCTACTGGATCATTGATGTGCACCATTCAGAGAATTATTGATTGTTTGCATTTGAAATGTGTAAAATGAAATATGTGAATGAAAAAGATGAATGTTCTACTGGATTGAATAGTATTTGGGCTCTAAAAAGGCTATGGCCCAAACAATAGTGGGCTGGAATATTCTGCATTTATGAAAAACCTGTAAAAAAGGCTTAATGAAATGGACTGCGAAATGGAATGAAATAAGAAGGCTAAATTGTTGGGCCAGGCCCATGTAGCTAGCAAAAATTAATAGGAAAAATAAATATTATAAAGGCCGAATTGTTGGGCTAGGCCCATGTAGAAAACCTAATTGGACCGGGCTGAATCTTGTGCCACATCAGCTTGCCACGCTGGATGCCTACGTGGGCTGGGGAGGTAGCTAGTGACCAAAACACCACAGTAGGAATATTTTGGTCGTAAACGTCTACGACCTTCTCACAGAGGAGGTCGCTATAGTCAGTTAACGACGGCCAGCTTTTGACCTTCTCTTTTTGGTCACAAAAAGGTCGCAAATGAAAAACCATGACCTTTCAGTGACCAATAGTCAAGGTCACAAGTTGACATATTTCTTGTAGTGAACCATTCACGTCCACCTATTTGAGTCCGGTTTCATGCCCCACTATAATGTTTGGACCAAGCATGGAGAAATAGGGGTTATGATGGAAGACAATGAAGAAGAAGAGGACAACGACGGCTATCCTGGCCATGGGTTCCCTGAATACGATGATACAACAATGGGGAAGAAGCGGGAAGAAGCTGAAGAAGAGGCATCAGATGAGCCCGCTGATGATCTAGGTCGGGCCATTGCCGATGCAAAGAGAAACTGCGCAAGTGATCTGGAGAGGACGAAGTTGCAGCGCATGTTAGAGGATCACAAGAAATTGTTGTACCCGAATTGCGAAGCTGAAAAAAAAAGTTGGGCACCACACTTGAATTGTTGCAATGGAAGGCAGAGAATGGTGTATCTGACAAGGGATTTGGAAAGTTGCTAGTAATGATAAAGAATATGCTTCCAAAGGACAACGAATTGCCCGAGAGTACGTATGAAGCAAAGAAGGTTGTCGCCCTCTAGGGTTAGAGGTGCGAAGATACATGCATGCCCTAATGACGCATCCTCTACGCGGTGAGTATGAAGATTTGAGCGCTTGCCGGTATGCGGTGTATTGCGTTATAAGATCGTCGCGATGACCCTAGTGATGTCGAGGGCGGCGCCCGGAAGAAGATTCCTGCCAAGGTGATGTGGTATGCTCCTATAATACCACGGTTGAAACGTTGTTCCAAAACAAAGAGAATCTGAAAGCGTCGCGGTGTACGCAGAAGACCGTAAGAAAGATGGAAAGTTGAGAGTACCCGTGACGGTTCGCGTGGAGAAAAATCGAGAGAAATCTGGGAGGAGTTTGCGGGTGACCCAAGGAATGTATGGTTTGGTCTAAGCGCAGATGGCATTAATCCTTTTGGGGAGCGAGCAGCAACCATAGCATGTGGCTGTGACTCTATGTTTGTATAACCTTCCTCCTTGGTTGTGCATGAAGCGGAAATTCATTATGATGCGAGTGCTCATCCAAGGCCCTAAGCAACCCGGCAACATTGATGTGTACCTAAGGCCATTAGTTGAAGAACTATTACAGCTGTGGAATGGAACAGGTGTACGTGCGTGGGATGAGCACGGACAGGAATAATTTGACCTAAAGGCGTTGCTGTTCGTGACCATCAATGATTGGCCTGCTCCCAGTAACCTTT
This sequence comes from Aegilops longissima, assembly GCA_021605205.1. NCBI lineage: Eukaryota > Viridiplantae > Streptophyta > Magnoliopsida > Poales > Poaceae > Aegilops > Aegilops longissima. The sequence goes on along the minus strand of JAHIAM010006557.1, from coordinate 1,576 downwards.
CAGGACAGACAAACAAGGGATACCGCGGATGCACGCACTGTTTGGATGATACCGACAGTATATATTTGGATAGTTGTAGGAAGAATGTGTACCTGGAACATCGTCGATTTCTTCCGACAAGGCATCCCGTAAGAAAGGCAAGCATTTCAAAGGTGAGGAGGATCACCAGACGAAGCCTCGCCACCGTACTGGTGCTGATGTACATGATATGGTCAAGGATTTGAAGGTAATCTTTGGAAAGGGTCCTGGCGGACAACCTATTCCGAAGGACGCTGACGGACGCGCACCCATGTGGAAGAAGAAATCTATATTTTGGGACCTGCCATATTGGAAAGACCTAGAGGTCCGCTCTGCAATCGACGTGATGCACGTGATGAAAAATCTTTGCGTGACCCTGCTTGGCTTTTTGGGCGTGTATGGGAAGACAAAAGATACACCAGAGGCACGGGAGGACCAGCAACGTATGCACGGAAAAGACGGCATACATCGAGGTCGAGCCAGCTACGCTCTTACCAAAGAAGAGAAGGAAATCTTCTTGAATGCACTGCTCAGCATGAAGGTACCGTTTGGCTTCTCGTCGAATATAAAGGGAATAATAAATATGGCGAGAAAAAGTTCCGAACCTAAAGTCTCATGACGCCACATGATTATGGCGCAACTCCTTCCGGTTGCATTGAGGGGCTTCTACCGAAAACGTTCGATTAGCCATTGTGAAGCTATGTGCATTCCTCAATGCAATCTCTCGAAGGTAATCGATCCATAAATCATACCAGGGTTCTGAAATGATTTGGTGCAATGTCTTGTCGGTTTCGAGTTGGTGTTCCCACCATCCTTCTTCAACATTATGACGCACGCCCTAGTTCACCTTCTTGAAGAGATTAACGTTTTGGGTCCTGTATTTCTACACAATATGTTCCCCTTTGAGAGATTCATGGGAGTCTTGAAGAAATATGTTCATAACCGTGCTAGGCCAGAAGGAAGCATCTCGAAGGGCCATGAAAATGGGGAGGTCATTGAGTTTTGTATTGACTTCATTCCTGACCTTAAGCCGATTGGTGTTCCTGAATCGCGGCATAAGGGCAGACTGGAAGGAAAAGGCACGCTAGGAGGGCATCAAATAATATGTATGGACGGGCATTCTCTCACTACACAGTCCTACAGAATTCCGCCTTGGTGGCTCCGTATATGGAGGAACACAAGAATTTTCTACACTCCAAACACCCGGAGAAGTTTGACGACTGGATTACACGCGAACAAACGAGGACTTTCACCGGTTTGTTGCAGAAACGTGCCCTGAATGATGGCGATATTCAAAATGACCTGTACTCACTGTCCCAGTTACCATCTTCGAATATAATGACTTTCAAAGGGTACTAGATAAATGGGAATACATTTTACACGATCGCCCAAGATAAGAAGAGCACCAACCAAAACAGTAGTGTCCGCTTTGATGTAACAACCAACACGGGAAAGGAAACATATTATGGTTACATAGAGGACATATGGGAACTTAACTATGGAGATGATTTGAAGGTCCCTTTGTTTGGTGCAAATGGGTCAATATGACAGAGGCGGG
>JAHIAM010006556.1:0-39706 GCA_021605205.1 Aegilops longissima | reverse complement strand
CCCGTAGCCGTCGGTCGGTAGGATGCCTCATCTCGTCTTTAAAGAGCGATACTATGCATCAAAGAGCCTTGGCGCTGGCGACTCTTGACTAGGTGGTTTCTTATGACGCGATCCGGCCACCCGCCGATGATGACCTCTCGAGTCATGAAACCAATCTCACTTAGTTGGAACTTGCCGAGCAGTTAGATCGATCGAGCTCTCCTCCATGAGCGAGCTCTTGGATCGCATCGCCGCACAGGAGTCGCCACGGACTACGACGGATCGGGCCTAAAACCGATCTGAGAGATCAACTCTCCCGGGCTACCCATCATGTTGCTGTGATAGAGCAGCAATGCGGCGATTCTTCTTGTATCTTAAGGACTAGTTACGTCCGATTCCGATCCTCCATGCCGGATTCCCGCAGAGGACGGACGTTGATCAAGCCCTGAACTTAAAGTCGCGGGTTGATTCATGGATAACACTCAAAATCCAAACTTCCAAGTTCGGAAACTCGCCCTTGAGTCCTAAATTGACGGGTTCCGATCTAGTTCCACCCTACCACCCAAACATTAGCGATCTTCTCAAATTCGCAAGAGCCCGATGAAACAAGACATCATTATCGGGCCGATTCTCCTGGTTATGAACAGGATAAAGGATCCGAGAGGAGGACGAATCCCAATTTTCTGCAATAATTGCACGGACAAGGAATCCTAAACGCCATAAGTCGTCGCTAAATTACACGCTTTATCGACTTGGTGACCATAGTACAAAAGTACTGTGCGATGGAGAGCGCTCGAAAACCGAAAGTAATTTTGGGATAATCCGCCCCAAGAATACATCCCTAGTCCGAAACAAAAGGGTGCATCATTATCAAGCACCCGGTTGAATACCAAAACCAAAAACCCTAAAGGGCAAGGAATCCGTCTCGGAGGGTTAGCTCAACGGACCCTGCAGACCACAAGGCCCGGGCGCCACTCCAACACACAGCCTTCGAATGTTGGATACTACGGCAGTGGCCAAAAGTGGCGAGGGCTTTCTAGCCAGGGAACCAACCCGTGCATGACAAATGACGGTATTAACAGTCTTCGAGACTTTCGCATCAAATAACATGCGAAAGCGAATAATCCGCAGCCTCTCGAAGTCTACCAAGTAGCAACAACAAATCCATGGAGCGACACGGCTATCACCTTCAGCGGCCCAGCATTTAACCTAAATTCCGAACAGCTAGAGCACCAACGCGTTGGTCCTCGGTCCGATAGTGGACGGTTTTCATTTTACTAAGGTACTCATGGATGGCGGCAGCGCATTAAACCTCATCTATGAGGAAACCTTCAAAAATGGAAATTGACTGGGCCGCATTGAGCAAGCAGCAGCTTTCAGAGGGAATAATCCCTAGTCGAGAAGTACGCTCCGTGAGGAAAAATCACACTAGATGTAGTGTTCGCCTCACTGGACAATTACAGGTCCGAGGAGGTCCCGCGTTTCAAGTGGCCCCATTCGCAGACGGATATCACGCTTTGTTAGAAGCGAGAGGCATTCACAATCTTCCAAGCTATACCCCACTACGGGTACATGAAGCTCAAAATGCCCGACTCAATGGGATAATCACTCGCCAAGGATCCAGAGATAGCATTCAGCGGCTGAAAATAAGACAGCCCTTGCGGCCCTAGAGGCATTGTCCGAAGCCCTAGCGGCAGAAGGAACTAACTACGCTCGCTCCACGATGGATAGGGACGATGTGATACTCGATAAGAGGTCCAAGTCCACCTCTTTTAAACCAGGAGCCGAAATAGTCAAATTTCAGGTCCATCCAGCGGATTCCACAAAGACGGCCTCCATTGGGGCACAATTAAGTCCCGATGTCGGGTCAAGACTTTCGAGAATTCCTTCCGGAAAATGGGACATTTTGCTTTGGCACCCCTGAACATGCCAGGAATCCCACGAGTGCTGAGCAGCACGCCCTAAATATCCTAAAAGGATTCAAGCCGGTCAAACAAGCTCTCGGCGATTTTAGAGCCCAAAAGACAGGCAATGGGAGAAGAGCTAGCCAAACTCTTAGAAGCCGGATTCATCGGAGATATAGAACATCCGGACTGGCTAGCCAACAAGTAATGGTACCAAAAAGGACAAATCCACAAGCCTCGTAGCCGATTTAAAGACCTTAACAAGGCATGTCCAGGACCCTTTCCCCCTCCCGCGTCGATCAAATCGCCGATGCTACCGGCGGATACCATCAAATCAAGATGGCGGAGAAAGATCAGGCATAGCGGCATTCATTACTCCATATGGGCCATTCGCTTCAACATCATGCCCTTCGGACTCAAAAACGCCGGTAGCAACATATCGGCGCATGATTCAAACATGTCTGGCGACCCGATAGGCCAAACAGTAGAGGAATCGTGAGCGATGTGGTCGTCAAGACCAAACACGTCGGAACTCTAGTAGAAGACTTGAGGGTGACATTCGACAACCTCGGAGCATATGACATTAAGCTCAATCCGTAAAAATCGTCTTGGCGTACCGGCGGAAAGCTCTTGGGCTTCATCGTATCCGTCGAGGAATTGAAGCAAACCGGCCAAAATCGAGCTCTGTCACAATTGGATATTCCAAAAGACCTGGCGGATACAAAAACTAACCAGGATCGTGGCGGCCTTAAGTCGCTTCATCTCCGTTTGGGAGAAAAGGCTCGCCCTCTACCACCTCCTCCGTATGCAAGAACATTTGAATGGATGGATCTGCCACAGCCGGACTTCGAAGAAATAAAGGCCATCGGCAACAAATCCGGTTCCGGCGCGCCCAACACTGGGCGAACTTATGTTATTATATATCGTAGCAACACATCAAGTTGTTATACGGTACTAAATCGTTGAGCGAGAAGCGAGAAGGGCACAAATTCCCTCTTCAAAACCAGATGTATACTATTATCCACTATTCTAACTCCATGCAAATCCGGTACCCACATTATCAAAAGATAGCGTGTCACGGTGTTCATAGCATCCGGGCTTCGACACTACTTTCAAGAGTGTTCAATAACGGTGGCCTCCAAGTACCTCTCAACGATATTATAAACAATCGCGACGCCAACGGGTAGGATTGCAAAATGGGCTATCGAGCTCTTACCATTTGACATAACCTACAAACCACGGCGAGCTATAAAGTCGCGGGTTCTCGCGGACTTCCGCCCGAATGGACCAAGCCGAACTCCCTAAAGAAGTGCAGCGTGCTCTCAACCGGATCATGCATTTCGACGGATCCAAAATGTTGGGGGGCTTGGGGCTGGCGTCGTGCTCGACATCCCCAGCGGAGACACAATCCAACACGTGCTTCAAATAATGTACATGGACTCCAACAACGCGGCCAATCTGAGGCCTTCTACATGGCCTCCGGATGGCAATCTCCATGGGCATTCAACGCCTAGAGTGTTGCGGGATTCAAACCCTGCAATATCCCAAGTAAATGGAACTTGATGCCAAGATCCAAAATGGCAGCTTACACATAGCAGTCCTAAAATGTCAGCTCGGTTGAAGGACTAGGAATTCCATCATGTAGCAGGGATAATAACCCGAGCGTGAGACGTGTTATGCATATCATCGCAAAACGAGGCGCCGTCCCTCCTAACATCTTCACCGAGCGGCTCTTTAAGCCATCCATTATGGGAAGAGGAGTCGAGAATAACAATGCGGAGCTGCCTGCATCACCTAACTCGAGACCATTACGACACAATGCGGCTCGGCCAATGAAATAACACCTTGAGCTCACGAAATAATGGCAGTCATTGCCCGTGGGATGAAATTCATTCCTAGCCTACTTAATCGGCGAGGAACTTCCGAAGACAAAAATGAGGCCCATTGCATAGTTCGGCGATCTAAAGCCTACAAGGTCCATGAGGGAGAGCTTTATAAGAAAAGCTGGCAACCGAGTCCTTCAAAGGTGTATCTCTCAGAAGGAAGAAGAAATCTCTGGCTGAAATTCACGCCGGACTCGGCGAGCCACGCTGTGCAGCCGGGCCCTTGTAGGCAAGGCCTTCAGAGTCAGAGTTTTATTGGCCGACAGCCGGGCAGATGCTCAGAGTTTAGTCCAACGATCGTCGGTTGCCAGCTCTTTGCTAATCGAGCCATATGCCACCCGCCCTCAAAACTACACCCATTACACAGCCGTTCGCGAGTGCAGGGCTTGACATGGTCGGACCCCTTAAAGGGGGAACCCACAAGCACAAATACTTATTGGTCATGGTGGACAAATTCACCAAATGGATTGAGGCCAAGCTGGTTAAAGCGGAAGAATCCGGCCCGGTGATAGACTTCATATCCGGGGTAGTACACGTTTGGTGTCCCCACAAAGATCATCATCGACAACGGCACGAACTTCACGGGTAAGACGAGGTTAAACTCTGGTGCAAAAACATGGGCATTAAGCGATTACGCTTCGGTCTATCACCCCCAAACTAACGGTCAAGTGCGCGAGCAAATGGTCTAATCATGAGCGGCATCAAGCCCAAACTAGTGCGGTCCTCAAGGAATCTAACACGCTGTGGTAGAGGAGCTTCGACTCCGTACTGCTAGGGGCTACGGACCACGCCAAACCGAACTACGGATTCACACCATTTTTCATGGTATACGGCGCGAGAGCAGTCCTGCCTGCGATATAGTTCATGACTCACCCTGCGTGCGCATGTACGAAGAAAGAGAAGCCGAGCTAGATCGGCGAAAGGACAGTCTGGGCGCCTTAGAGGAGGAGCGGGACGTGGCAAAGGCTCGTTCGCATTTTATCGGCAGCGAGCTCAAAGATATCAAAGCAGAAAATGCGGGCCAAAACTTACAATGTTGGCGAACTTGTTCTCGCTTTGCGGACAAGAAAAAGGACAAACTCAAGCCCAAGTGGGAAGGTCCCTTCATCATCGACCAAGTCGACCGGGCGGAGCGTACAAGTCTCATCAACGCGTCGGACAACCGACTCGAGCCGAACCCATGGAGCGCAGCCCGTCTCCGAAGATTCTTTCTTAACGCCGGACTCGGGTTCGTCTCACTCCCGTCCACCCTTTGTTTTCTACCGTCTCCTCCTCCTCCTTCTTCCCACTTTTTTTTCAATACCTTTTATGGGCTGATTTGCGCTTTGTTACGCACACTTGATGTGCCCACACACTCATTATACTGAGGGTCTTCCTTAATGAAGCTTATTCATACGGGCTTCATGCCCAACATGTGTCATACTTCGCATGTACCTTTTATTCACCATTATATGCATCGGTATGACTTAAGTTTTGGCCAAGCTGGGTTGCCTAGCTCTATGCTTACCCCTCGTTCCCGATTGTTGGCTAGGAGGTAAAGGAGCACCTCTGCGTTATTCTGCTGGAGTCAGACGGATGTGTACCTCGAGTGGTGAAGCAGCTAGCGTTCTTAAGAGAATATTGATCGGTGACTTGAAAGATGATTTATTACTTACTTATTTATCTGCCCTCAGATGCTTTTTTCTCGCTATTTTCGCAGTCGGCATTGCACTTTAGGGCATGCCTCGAGAAAAGAACCCTTAACGGAACTATTCTCCTGGAAGATGTTTCTTACTAACCATGTAATATAACATAACTAGTTGGGCACTTATGCGATAAAGCAATTATGACCCCGCGCCTTGTCTCCATGCATGCCCGGTTCTTTTATAACCGTAAAGGTATTCGACACACTCGGACTGTTGGGTCCCGAGGTTGAAGCGAAGCAGTCCGCCAAAGACAAGCGATCTACAATCCGGCTAGAAGGCATTTTACATGTCATTTAAAATTACATCGAAAAACCGGTGATTGTACTCCTCTTCAATCCCATCTAACAGTGGTCTAATTTCTGATCCTGTTAGGAATATTTCATGACCAGTTCTACTTGGCCGTTACATCAAGCTCACAGGGATCTCCTTCCCATCGGGCCCATGTAGTCCGACCTCGGCCATGTGATTTGGGTCAGGACTTGAATGCGATGTCTTCACCATGGCCCAGCCTCCTGGCGCCACGACGTCAGGCCGATATCTTCCACAAGCGGAGGCGTCGCGTGCTCCAAGCTTCTTAGCAAGCTCACCAAGGCCCTCGGGTAGGGAGGCGGATGGCCATAAAGCATGAGCAGCGCCACTCGCCGCTGCCGAACACGTTCGAAACAATTGCACTAGCTTCGGGAAGTTGGTCACTGATTGACTGGGCATTTCCTCCGTAGGCCACTCGTGAGCACACCTAAAGACATATTTACGTCAATCGACTTCCTTGCGAATTCTTCTTTTCAAAGGAATTTGTTCAAGCACTTACTATAAATGCATGACGAAGCCGCTGATTCTCCTTCACCAGACCAGACGGCTGAGCCCGAACACCTTTCGGCTCTTCTCCTTCTTTGGGTGTGGGCATCTTGGGCTTGTTTCTCTCCTGCTGCACCTTCATAAGCACCCTCTCTTTGGCCTTTAGTGGCCTTGATGACTGTTGCTTATGCGGATCTAGTCCAGGCGCCCTCTGCAATATTATTGTCGATTCATGCCACACTTTGCTAAATAATTATCTTTTCAAAATCGTCTTACCAGCAGGGGTCTTTGTGGCTACCCTGTGGCGGTCGCCGGACTTCAAGTTGGGCCTTGCACTCTTGGAGCTCACAGGACAGCTGGGTATTCTTCTCCATAAGACCACTGCATAATAATTGATCCTTAAATCAGTTATTTCAACTATTTTAAGTCTCGGGAGACTCTTGGCATATATAACTATTAAAATTACTTACCCGTATGTCCTTCACATCTTTGCTCCATGGCTCTGGTTAACCCATCTTGGCGGCACGGTGCGTGTTTCCCTTTAATGGCATTTAACGCCTCGAGGGGAGAAACACGCGTCATGAAGAACTGTCGGCGACGGCCGGTGATTCATGGCGCTCTCCACCTCGAGCCGGGTGGCGGACAGCCTGTTGGCATCCTCCGTCGGAGGAGTCCGTTCGCCTTGTATTCGCCTCCCTCCCGGACCATGCGTTGGAGCATGGTGGCGAAGTCTTGATTGGCAACCTCTCCGGACCTTTGTCCGTGGCGCTCTTCTGGAAAAGTTATGAGCATTAATATGCCTTCAGGGATCCTTCCCTTAAAAATAGCGGTGCTCCGTGCCGTTCGGCGGCGATCTCGGTTGCGCCGCACTCCTCTTCCTCTGCCGGGCGGACTGACCCTTGTTGGTCGGCCGCCTGAGTTCGGCTTCCCGCCTTAAAGGCACATCCTGCGATACACCATTAGTATGGGATGGTCGAATTGGCGTGGATCAAGCGATGGTGTCAAGACCTCGATCGTAGTCACAGGAGGCGAAAACAAACCGGGGTAGTCGGTAAGTAATGGCGACTAGGGCATTGTCTATGCTACGTTGGTGGAACACCCGTCAATCAACTTCACCTTTATGTCGGATCCTCTTGGGAGGCGGATCAAGGATCGTTCCGGATCCTCGGGCTGTGGAGCTAGGCCATATATGCCTCCACGTCCGGCGCAGCTCTGCGCCGAAATCACAGAGTAAGATACTTGACTTTAAAAAAGTATGGATCGGGTAGATGAACATCCGCTTACCCAGCTCGAGGGTTATGCATAGAAAATCCATTCAACGGATTCTTGAAGTCCTCCTCCTCTCCCTTGTACAAGCGGACAAGATCTTTGCGGATCGGCTTGCCGAGCCTAGCCCTTTGCGGCCATGACGGGTGGTGTCATCTTCCCCGTTGAAATCCCACATAGGGTGGCCCCTATATTGGAGTGGCTGCACCCCTCGCATAATGCATGTGGCCATGACTCCAATCATGGTCAATCCGGAATGGGCCAGTAACCTAATCCGGCCCATCAAATAATGGACGCTCCTATCATCTTCCCATTGAGGGCTCCGCAGGCCAACTCAGGCGTTTCTTCAAGGGAGCATTGTTGAACTCCGGGAGGCCGATCCGGACTGGATCCGGCAGAGGGGCGTCCTCCATGTAGAACCATTCCGAAGGCCAGTCTTGGATGACTTCTTCGAGTGCGGATAGATATCCGGTCCGGCGATCTTGCCATATTTGTCTCCGCCCACTTGGTATATCGATCCCTCATGAGAGCGAAGTGCGAGACAAAACAATCTCTTCCACGGGGCAAAATGGGGCTCGATGCCCAAGAACAGCTTCATAAAAAAGCTCGAAGCCCGCGATGTGCAAAATGGAGGCGGGTGTGAGGTGGTGAAGTTGGAGTCCGTAGAACTCTAGGAGCCCCAGGAGAAAGCGGATGTATGGGAAATCCGAGTCCCCTTATGAGATGGGGGACAAAGCATACCGCTCCCCTTTGGAAGGGTTGGGGCGCTCTCCGCTGTTTTCCACCCTTGTAGGTGGCCAATCCGGCTCGAGCCCGGAACCATGAAAGCTGGGGAAGATATCCCTCGGTTTGAAGTACCACTAGCTCATTGTGTGGGCTGAGCATCTCCCCAATCTCCTGGCTTAGGGCTGGGGTGCGAGAGGAGGAGCACGTCGGCTATCCATGATGGAATGGATTTTTGTCGAGGCGCCGATGAGAACTTGCGGATGGAGGATGGTGTGAGCTGGATCTAGATCTTAGCCTCTCTTGTAGGCGGCTCGTTCGCTATGGCTAGAGGGTAAAATGTAAAAATATCCAAGCCTTTCGCATTAAATGCGACCGCGTGGAAGAAGGCCATTATTAGGCGTAGAAGCCAAGCGCAACATTTATAAAGCGAACACTATTTGGCGGAACATGAAGGCGAAGGAGAACCCGCCTTGCCTGCGCCGAAGACAATATCTGCGTCCGGACTCGTCGTCGCTGAAGCCGGTTAGAGAGCTCTTGAGGTAGTTCGGACTAGGGGTGTCCGGATAGCGAACTATCATCATCGGCGGGACTCCAAGACTATGAAGATACAAGATTGAAGACTTAGTCCGTGTCCGGATGGGACTTTCCTTGGCATGGAAGGCAAGCTTGGCGTCGGATATATAGATCTCCTACCATTGTAACCGACTTTGTGTAACCCTAACCCTATCCGTTGTCTATATAAACCGGAGGGTTTTAGTACATAGGGACGAACAACAATCATACCATAGGCTAGCTTCTGAGGTTTAGCCTCCTTGATATCGTGGTAGATCCACTCTTGTAACACATCATCAATATTAATCTAGCGGACCGTAGGGTTTTACCTCCTTCAAGAGGCCCGACCTGGGTAAAACATCGTGTCCCTTGTCTCCTATTACCATCCGCCTAGGCACGATTCGGGACCCCCTACCCGAGATCCGCGGTTTTGACCAGGCTTCAATGGCCACCCCGATGTCTGGCGTGCATATTGTCTTGACATTGCAAAGCGGGTTCTTCCTCCGAATAATTTATAGAAGATTGTGAACACCGGGATGAGTGTAGGCTCTGCAAAACAAGTTCCACATAACACCGTAGAGAGAATAGTTTTGCCTGATCTGGCGGCGTATTCAGCGGCGTGACATCACACGGCGAGCCTTCATATGAATCGTTTTTATTGTTCCACCTCGGCATGTTTAGCGAGGGGTTTCCTTAACACGATCTTATCAAAGCGTAGATCGTGCCCCTTTATTCGGGATTCTCATCAATACTGACGTGGGTAACCCAACCGTGCCCAGTTGGCCTGCCTTTTCTATCAAAGGCGAGTCCTAATGCGACCACGGGTGGGCTCTTGGTATTCAACCTCTTTATAACAAGACCAAGGCCCTCTCCTTTTACACCCTCTATCGAGTTAGCCTCGCGCCGAGTTCCAACACCCCAAAGCTTGATTCAGTAGCCGGACTTTCGAGATGTCCGGCTCCGACCAACATGGCCGATGGGTGTCTTCCTCCGTTCTGAAGAAGGCGTGCTAAAGCTGCGAGGCGCCGGTGTATCTAATCAGCGAGATCTCGCATAGGCTACTGCTCCAGGCAGGTCATTCCCACTCCTGAGGCCGGTGAGCGTGGTGTTACGTGTCTCACTTCCGTCGGGGTTTAGGCTTCCAGCGGACCCCTTTAATGTGGGGGCTCATGTTTTATTATGGGCTTGATTTCCATGACTTGAATCCGGTCCATCCTCCATATCTCGTCATTCATTGTGGTATGTGAGGCCTTCCTCCATATTACCCTCACTTTGGATTGTGGCTCAAGACCTTCAAGGTGGAGCCAAAGCGATCAAGGGACAACAAAGCAGAGTCGGAGGGCAGTCATAAGCAAATGTGCTGATGCTTTCCGTGGCTCGAGGCTCTTTCAAGAGGAGCTTGGTTTGTGGCAGCAGGGGTGGTTTTATATCACGCTCCAGGGGCACCAAATGAAGTAGCGCTCCGCCTTCCGCCTCAGGTCCACCACAGTGGCGTCATGGGTCAACAAGGGGCTCGGCGGGGAGTCGTCCAGGGCGTTCCCTAGCTGCGAGGCCGTATTCGAGACCTCGAAAGAGGATCAATCTGTGCAGGTGCGATGGCGCGAGTTATGGTGATCTGGCGTCTTCAGCCCGCAAATGTCGCCCCCCTCCTTTGTGGGAATTCAATCCGGAGGGACCACGAGCTCTCCAAAATTTTATGGGCACGGCGCCCGTGGAGATGTATAAACTATTCTTGGATCACAAGAGAAGTGTCCGGACTTGACCGAGGATCGAGGACTAAGCAATCGCCCGAATACTCAAGTAAGTAGTCACTGTAACAGGACAAGCTGTTCATTCATTTATTTTATATATGCCCTTTAAAGGAGCCAAGTTTACGAGCAGAGGTGGATTGCCAAGGCAAAGTTGATAAGGTGTCCGGCTCCCCTCCGGAGACCACATGGGATCCCATGTTGACCAAGATGTTGAAGGTCGCGCTTTTGAAGAAGGCGAAGGGAGGAGTGGGAACAGCGCCTCTGAAGGAGGCTATCAAGGAAGGAGGGATTAAGAGGCCCACCTTCCGAGGAGAGAAGAGGACAGCTTAACGAAGATCCGGAGGTCAAGGCCTCAAAGAAAGGAAGGAATCTTCGTCGGAGAGTCCGACAGCAGGGAAGTAGCCCACCGCACTATTTCCCCAAGGGGATCAGCCCTCCAAAATGAGCCGTAAGTAAAGCGAAGGGGTCTTGTAAATAAGGAACATCCTGTATTTATTTATGAAGATAACGAAATTGTACCTTGTAGTTCGGACCACGGCCCTTCTCAGCGGATATCGTCTTGAGGATCTTCTTCCGGAGATGGCGGGATTTGAAATTCATAAAAAATGATGTACCTTCGGCGGTTATGCATATAAATCGCCCTTTATAGATAGTAGCCCACGAGACTCGGTATGTTGTCAAAATTGACAACGTGCGAGATCAAGAATATGGATTTAACATATCGCCGCTTCTAAACAGGTGGCGGGCGTCGAGCCAGCCGGATGATGAATATGCCGAACTAAGCGGCAACCTGCGAAAGCGAGCAGCGGACATCATGCTGGTCAATAAGCGGTTTGACGAGTCACAAGGTATCGACTTCTATCGGACACCTGGTAAGGGGCTTGGCGCCCATGTCTTTCTTGTGTGTATTCTTAATGCAGATGGTGCAGCTGCCGTTGAGGGCTGCAGGCGAGAACTTGCCCGGCGAAAGAGCAAGCCAGAGGAGTAATGTCGGGCCGCTTTAAAGCGGCGAAGAGCTAAAGCTGAGCGGGCTGCTCATTGCGCGAGCAAAGAGGAGATGGCGAGATGGCCAAAAAGTTAAGGAATGCTGCCGATCGCTGCGAGGTTCTTGAAAAAAGCGTCAAAGCGAGAACAAGAGGAGCCTAAAGAAGGCCGCCTTGAATCCAAGAAGCATGTCGGCTTTGAGAGATGCCAAGGAGGAGCTGAGTCGAGCCAGGGCAATTGCGGCTTGGAAAACCGTTTACCGCTACGAAATATGAGATCAAAGTATACTCCATTGGATAAATTATGAGTTCGGAGGATGCTTATCTGGACTTGGCGGCGGCCTGTGGGCCAGCGGTTGAGCACTTCGGGGCGGAAGGGGCACGAAGGAAGAGCTATATTGATGCAAATTCCATAGTCCGGGCGTCCTCTGCGCTGTTGACCGATCGGTTGGCGAATGGGCTGAGCTGAATCGATTGTCCGGATTGGCCATGAAGCATGTCTTGACTCACTTGTGGCAGACGGACCCAGTAGAAGAAGCTATTTTGGTGTAGTACAAGTTTCTTAGTGCGGTGCAGCGTGTCGGCCTTAATGAAGTGATCGGTGTGTATTGAGGGCGGATGGCTCTTGCCGTGTCTAGACATCTTGGGCAGAGATGAAGGCCACCGGCGTTGCATCCCAAGACTTCGAGACGAAGCAGTACTGCAAGCACTACTTTGAAGAAGTCTGCCGCGGCGCTCGTTTAATAGAGACGCGATGCTCGAAGGATATTATGTTGGAATGACATGTATGATTTGTGAAAACAATGTTCCAATGTAATATGAGTGCTTTTTATACTTGTGCGTTCAAGTAGTAAACTACTCCCTGTGCGATGCGTTTATGTATATGTGTATATAACTTTGAAGATGGCAGTCCTTGGCTTCCAGCCCCCCACGCACATAGTCTTGGGGTATTCATAAAAAGCACTTTTCACTCTTAATCCAACGTCTTGGTCCTGTTAAGGAGGTGATAGCGTAGCAAACCAACAACGGACTATAATGCTTTATCACTTTCACTTAGCCATAGGAGTTCAAGGGTGGGGCTACTATATAGCCCACAGAATACCGCTCTCCCGAATTGAAGAGTGCGTATGTGCGACCGAAAACCGTCCTTCCGTTAATCGGAGAATTCTAAACATTCCTGTGAGTCATCGAGTGGTTGACCAGTCTCGCTATATCAAGACAGGTCGGTTTTGGCTTTCTCTCTTGAGTGCTCGCCGGCGAACCGGCACACAATCGCGGTAGTTCTCCACGTGCCGCGTTAGCGTGAAAGCGGGCGTAAGGCAGCAAAACACGAGGGCGGGCAGCCCAACATTTGCCCAAAGACATGATTGGAGCTGATGCATATAAGGCATAACTTCGAGGCGCGAATACTCCCTAAGGTATTGGTCTTTATGAAAATGGGCAGAATAATGCCCTAAACCCTAGTGTCTAGGATGCAGCATAAAAATTCTGATGCGGCCAATGCCAAAGCACCAGCCTCCTCCTCGGTTATATTAAGGAACCGGGGGATGTGTATCAACAAGAGCAGTGAAAAAAGGTTTCTGCGGTCTTAATCTGAAAAGAATCCTTACAGCGGGTCCCTCTTGCGTCTGCGCTGTGTCTTTGTTGTGCCGTATCACGGGCGGGTGTATACGTTGTTCATCTGTAAAAGAGAGGAACTTAGTTTTAAAAGAAAAAGGATCGTGCGAAAGATGTACTTAATATTTAAATAAACAAAATGCGGTTCGGAGAAGTGAATAAAATTTGAGCTTTATTGTCTCTTGTTATACATGCATGCAGCCCTTGTATGGGGGTATGCGCTAGTTGGCGCGGACTCGTCTAGCTAGCGTGTCCGGGGCTTGAATGACCTATTGCAGGTTCTTTGCCTAGTGGAGCCGGATAGGCTGTGGAGCTGTCGATGCGTCTCCCCTTCTTCAGCGCTCGAGTAACACTAATACTTCCTTTCAGCGAGATGATGCCTCGTGGACCCGGGCATTTTAAGTGTTAGAGATGCATAATGCGGTATTGCGTTAAAGCGGTAAAGCTTGGCGTCCCAATAGTGCTTGATGGCTACTTTTAAGCGGGCGACATGGAAGAGTAACCTTTCGCGACGGAAGTTTCCGGATGAACCAAACACAACTTCTAGCGGTATGGAGCCCGTGCAAAGGCGTATGGGCTGGCAGTACTCCTTTAAGGGAGGTGTTGCTATGGCGAATTTTGGTTGGGTTTATCCCCATCCTGCGGATTATGTCTGATATATCGAGGTTTATGTCCTTTGCCGCCATCCATGAGACATGTGTAAATTGGAGTCCATCGATTATAGGATCAATATCAAGGAAGTCCATCTGCGTTAGGATATTATCGAAATAGTCCTTATGGTGAAGGTGATTGGTTTTGACAACGGTGTGTGGCACGCCTTTTTAGGGGCGCCGCTTTGTTTTCCCTTTGATCACGTGAAGTGAGTTTACTGTTTTAACCTCACATGGGAAAGTTTTTTTGTTTCAGTGCTGCTTTTGGGTTTCGTCACTCGCATTTGGTGTGTCGAGCCTTGTGTTCGGCGTTAAGTCGGCTGATTGCTTGAAGACCAGCAATCTCTGTGGGTATGGTTTGCAGGCTTCCCGGAGGTACCATGTATTTGACACAATCTATCCAAAATCTTGTTTAGGTTGGATAGCTCGTCACTGTTATCCTTTAGGGGCAGTGTTTTGTTGTTTGGCCGAGAGCTTTTGAATCCGGCGTTGACCGCCGTACTATTTGGGCCATTTTCCTTATTCCGGCGCTGATCTTTTCGGCATCGTGATTTCCCATTTCCATCCCTGATTTCGGATGTACTCGTCGCTTGGTGCTGCATCTAGCCAGCCTGTCCTCTCCAGCAAAAGCGGGTCATGAGAGCTTGTTAATACGGCCATTGTTCTTGGCTTTTCTTGGCCAAGGTGTACAGCGAGCCATTAAGTCTCGGACGTTGTGTTTGAAAGCTGCTAAAGGCTTGGCGTCGACGATCGACTATTTGGTTCTTTTTAGTAAGGAACCTGTTCGAATTTCGGGCTGACTCTCGGGCTGTTGAGTTATGTGACTTAGATAAATGCGCATCCGGAGGGACATAAGTCCCAATTGCCGAAATGCATCCTCGAGCTCTCCCCAGCTCCCAATGGTATTTTCTGGGAGGCTTTTAAGCCAATGCCGAGCTGGCCCTTTGAGTTTAAGGGGTAAATATTTTATGGCGTGGAGATCGTCTCCTCTAGCCATGTGTATGTGGAGGATGTAATCCTCGATCTTGACTCCGAGAGTGCATTGTTCCGTCGTATGCCTCTATGTTTACGGGTTTGAATCCGCTGAAATTCATGATCTAGCACCTCATTGGTGAAACATAGGGGTGTCTGGCGCCCTATATTTGGGTGTGCCGTGATCTTGAATTTTGGCGTATTGCATTGCTTTGTGAGCATGTTTTCTTGGCCCATAGATGGACCTAATGGGCCATCCTCTTGATGTGAATCCTTATGCGGATGCATGTTGTGTTGTGTCTTGGCGCCATTACGCGCTCTCTTTTCCATGAATTCGTCCATCCGGCGGGTGGCCTTCTTACTTTTTAATTGTGGGGCTCTAAGGCCTCCTCGTCGGTCAGGCAGTAGCTTTCTTTTGGGTAGCTCTTTGTTCGTATGTGTCGCCGTACTTATCTGCTGACGCTGAATACTTTGCTCCATCGATCTGAGTGCATCTTCCGCTGTTTTGAGCTTCCTTCGCTTTTTTAGCTCTGCTACAGCGATGGCGGCGAGCCTTTCTGAGGTTATTTTGCTCAATGGTTTGTCCGGCGTGAGGTCGTCGGACTGTTGTCTTCGCCGGGGACAGATTGTTTATCAAATTGTCTTGTTCGGACGATTGCTCGATAGCTTGTTCGTTGTCCGCTGTTAGCCCTGCTCTATGGCTGGGTCTTTGTTGGCGGGACTTTGTTCGGCGTTACGTTGCCGTTTGGCTGCTTTTGAGGATTTATCCTTGTAGTGTCCCATTGTTCCTCGTCTTCATTTCCTTTAGGTGTATCCACCATGTATACATCATGAGATGAGTTTGTCCGACATCCTATAGGTGCTGGTTCATTATTGTCTCCTACATACGTCGTCCATACCGTCGATGTCTTGGAATCAATCGAGCACGTCGTGTAAGCTTTCGATAGTGGCTATAAGAGTGGGTGGTGGGTGGGCTTTGAATTTCTTCGTCCTCCGCATCCCAACCGTCGACCATGGTCCGGCCAGGGCTCTCCGGATAAAGAGAGAGACTTTAGTGAATTCAGGATGTCGCCAAAGGCGAAGTCTTTGAAAAGATCGTCTGCTGACAGTGAACTCCATAGCGTAATCCAATTCAATTGGCAAAGCGCGGAGGGTTGGTCCGGAGAGAGTCCGGCACCAGATTCGAGGTCTTCGCAAAGGGCGAGGGATAGAGTTCGGCTCGATCGCCGTAGAGATTGTAGCCCCCGAGGCGGTGTCCAACCACTCGTCCTCGGTCGGGGAATCCGGCTCCGGATTTAAGGTCGGAGCGGATCTTGGTGCAGCCTCGAGGCCTTTGTTAATTTGCGAGCTAGATCATGCCCATCGAGATAGTGTTGGCGCGCAGCTGCGGCTCGAATCCGTCGAAGATCAAGTCTCCGCGGATATCGGCCGTATAGTATAAACTTCCAAATCTAACCTGACGGCCAGGGGCGTAGCTTTCGATCTGCTCTAGATGGCCAAGCGAATTGGCCCGCAGTGCAAAGCCGCCGAACACAAAGATCTGTCCAGGGAGAAAAGTCTCACCCTGGATCGCGTCGTTGTTGATGATTGAAGGTGCCATCAGGCCTATCGGTGACGACATAGAGGAACTCTCAATGAAAGCACCAATGTCGGTGTCAAAACCGGCGGATCTCGGGTGGGGGGTCCCGAACTGTGCGTCTAGGCGGATGGTAACAGGAGACAAGGGACATGATGTTTTACCAGGTTGGGCCCTCTTGATGGAGGTAAAACCCTCGTCCTGCTAGATTAATATTGATGATGTGTGTTACAATAGTGGATCTACCACGAGATCAAGGAGGCTAAACCTAGAAGCTAGCCTATGGTATGATTGTTGTTCGTCCCTACGGACTAAAACCCTCCGTTTATATAGACATCGGATAGGGTTAGGGTTACCGAGTCGGTTACAATGGTAGGAGATCTACATATCCGTATCGCCAAGCTTGCCTTCACGCCAAGGAAAGTCCCATCCAGGACACGGGGCGAAGTCTTCAATCTTGTATCTTCATAGCCTTGGAGTCCGGCCGATGATGATAGTTCGGCTATCCGGACACCCCTAGTCGGAACTCCCTCGGTAGCCCTGAACCGAGGATTCAATGGCAGCCGAGTCCGGCGCGCATATTGTCTTGACATTGCAAAGCGGGTTCTTCCTTGAATAATTCATAGAAGATTGTGAACACTAGGATAGTTTCCGGCTCTGCAAAAATAAATTCCACATACCACCGTAGAGAGAATAATATTACACAAGATCAATCTGCTGACGTATTTTGTGGTGTGACGTCGCACCACTACCAAGCCTTTATTCAAATTGTTTTTATTGTTCCACCTCCGCGCGTTTAGCGAAGCGGTTTCCTTGGCATGTCTTGTCGAAGCAGAGATCTTGTTCCCCTTATTCCGGGATTCCCATCAATACGGATGTGGGTAACCCAACCGCGCCATTGATTGTGACGCTTGGGAGATAAGCGAGTTTTACCGGGCGGTGGGGACATATGTTTTGCCGCCCATATAAGGGGTAAGGATTCACCCCTTTCACCCTCGCCTTCTTCCTCCTTAGCTCATCCATTCCCGTGCACTTTCGAGCTCTAGCGCCCAAGTCCGTACTTTCCTCCTCAACCTTCTCCAACCATGTCAGGAGGCGGAGGCGGATGGATGGCCTCCTCCGTCACGGAGGGGCACATCCTGAGACTGCGGAGGCGGATACTTGTCCGGCGATATCGCCCAGAGCTGCCCGGCAGGGCAGCTTATTCCAACCCCATCCCCATGAGAGGGTGGTATTTCTCTCCCACTTCCTCCATGGACTAGGTTTTCCACTTCACCCATTTGTCCGGGGGCTCATGTTCTACTACGGCCTGGACTTCCACAACCTGGCCCCGAATTTCTTCCTCAACGTCTTGGCGTTTATCGTCGTGTGTGAGGCCTTCCTCTGCATCCAGCCCCACTTCGGCTTGTGGCTCAAGACTTTCAATGTCAAGCCAAAGGTTGTGAAGGGCAGCCAAGCGGAGTGCGGAGGCGCCATGGTCGGCAAGATGGCCAAAGTCCTATGGCTCGAGGGCTCCTTTGTGGAGACTATAAAGGGGTGGCAATCGGGGTGGTTCTACATCACCGAGCCACGTGACCCTGAATGGGTGGCGGCCCCAATTCAGATATGGATTCCCCACGGCTCTCGTCATGGAAAGAGAGCGGGCACGAAGTGGGGGATTCAGGCGAGCTATCCGGACTCCAAACACGCGTCCGGAACCTGGTGGACAAGAATCGCGGGCTTGTCGGCGTAATCCGGTGATGCTCATCCGCGGATTCTCCCATGCCAACAACGGGACTTCAATTTGTGGGAGTTTGATCCGGCACAGCACCCCTTGAGCCGGCTCTTCGATACCACATACGAAGATGCACGGAAGGTGTTGTTCAAGGCGCCAAGCCCCGCATTCGCTAACAAAGATCGCGGATCAGATTCACGGCGTCAAGCCGGCGAGTAAGTTATTTTACCCTTCACGGGACTCTTTTTCCGTGAATTGACTCTATGGGATCTAAAACTCCCTATTCTTGACGAGTCGGCTAAAGAAGCGTCCGGACAGATTAACTGTCGGCTCCTTTACCGAAGACCCAGCGGACGCCCGATTGGCGGGGCTCGCTGGCTCCGGCACCTCATGTGGTGCCGATAAGAAGGCCAGAAGGAGGCCACGAGAACCGAAGGAGCTCCGGCGCGCCAGTCTTTGTCGGATTGACGAAGCAAATCTTCTCACGAAGATGAGGAGGAAGAAGAAGCTTCTCCCAAATGAGAGGATAGGAAAAGGAAGGCCGCCCCAACCGGGGGAGCCGGAGAATCAAGAGGGAAGAACCCTTCCTCAGGACTTCTCCACCAATGTCGGCGGCAGCGAGGAGATTGGCCTGCAAGGCCAAGCCCTGGCGAGATCGTAAGTGTCCGGATACCCATGGCTTTTTATTATTGCAGAGTGTTCTCTAATGTCGAACAATCGTGCAGCCGCCCAAAGGCGAGCTTCGTCGATTCATCGAGAGGTCCCTGGGCTCGTCGGAAATGGAAGTGCCCGCTTCAGACCGCCTCCTCGCCTCATGCTCTGGACAACGCCCGAGGCTCCAAAGGGGATTGGTCACGAGTAGGTGGCGGGAGGTGCCACAAGGCAACCTCCGGACTCGGTAGCGTGGGGGCAAGACCCCCGGGGCTCTAAGCCCGACCCTTGTCCGGACTCCATGCCGGAACCTTGATGGTTCGAGTCCGATGAGATCCCGCCAAGAAGGGTAAGACGCCAGTGTCCTTCGTCCCAACCGGAGGCACCGGATAGCTCTTGGGCGCTCAATGGCGCCTCCATCGAGGAGCACCGCCTTTATGAGTGCGGTGATCCGGACAGATTCGATTCGCCAAGAGGGCTGACGAAGCCTGCAGTCTTCTATCGAGGCTTTGAGGTAAGAAATTTCAACATATGTAAAATGGTACCACATAGGCGGTAGCCCACGATGCTCGGTTGTGTTCGGAAAAGAAAAGCGGATGAGGATCTTTAGAAAGATAAGCGCAGAGTCATATAAAAATATGTCAATATGGGATTGCGGTGTGTTGCTTGGCCTCCACCTTAGACCGATGCTGGAGGTCAATACTTTGAAGGAAACCTCGGCGGTCCGAGAACGAGCTCGGTCATGCCAAGAAGCAGCTCGAGGAAAAAGAAGGTGAGTAATACCTTATGAAAATTGTACCTTCTGAGAAAAGGATTTGGTTGCAAGAAAAATGACGAGGATAACTTGGGTATTGTAGGGGCCACTAACAAGGTGGCGACCACTGAAGGAGGCGGTGGCATGACCAAGCGCAATCGTGACCGTGGAGCGCTTGCCAGCGAGAAGCAGGAGGTGCGGGTGGCGAGAGTCAGCAAGAGCTCCAGGATCTCGTGAAAAACATGAGAGCTTGGGCGTGACTCGAAGACTCGAGAGTCCGAGCTTGCAACAGCTCTTGAGAGTGCCAAAGCCGCTATGGCCGAAGCCTATAAGGCCCTCCGGAGATTGAGGCGGTGAAGAAAATAGCAGCGGGTAAGGCATTTTTCATGCGAGTAAGCATGTGAGTGTTAATTACATTGCTTACCCGAATTCGGAGCTCTCGAGGCGTTCATGATCTTCCTCGCGGCGTGTCCGATCTTGCCGCATTCTCTGGGCCGAGGAGGGAGCTCGGCGGAGAAGGTCTTCTGGTCTCAGTATCTTGAGGCGGACATCAGTGCCCATAGCGACCAGTGAAGCAGCTGGTCG
The DNA here is from genome assembly GCA_021605205.1 of Aegilops longissima. NCBI lineage: Eukaryota > Viridiplantae > Streptophyta > Magnoliopsida > Poales > Poaceae > Aegilops > Aegilops longissima. The sequence goes on along the minus strand of JAHIAM010006556.1, from coordinate 19,663 downwards.
AGCTCCTAAAATGACGAGCAGGCCATGAAGGGCCTTATAGTTGGTTTGTGGCCTAAGGAGGCCATGCCACAGGAGCTACTTCGCCTGGTGCGGCGGTGATGGATGCGTGCCCGTGGGTTGAAGTGATCAAGCATTCCACTTGTATTGAGGGTGCCTGTCGAGCCCTTGCCAGCGCAAAGGTGCCTTGGGGCAAGATGGATGCCGAAGCTTGTGGACGGACCGCCACGGAGGGCAAGGAGCATCACACGCCTGAGATGTATTATAAGAGTGTCTTTGAAGGCGCCCGTATTATTATGGGTGAGTGCTCCAAAGATGTAATATTTTAGTAGACTCGCATTTTGTTATCCTTTATGCTGAAAACTTAGTTCATAGCGCTAAGCAGCGCTTGTTAATTTAAAGTATTACCTTACGTGCGGCTGTTTATCAAATCGAGAGATGGCAAGTCGTAAACTTCAGCCCCCATGCCACGAGTCTTTGGGGTGTTCGGGATAAACTTGGCGCTCTTGTTCCCATTTTTGGGTCCATCTAGGGAGGCGGTCAACACAGCGAACAAGGCAACCGGACTTATAATGCTTGAACACTCTCACTTAGCCATAGAATTCTATAATTTTAAATTTCAGCGAAGCCCCTAGTCTTCGGAAGGCCGAATTTGGGGCGCTATCCACGCCTTGGCCGGACAGTATCCGGCTCCTCGCTCTAAGCGGCATAATTCTTTAAGGACTCGCAAAAAACCTCTCGAACAGCGACCGGTCTCTCGCCTCATCATGATGGTCAGTTTTAGCTTTCTCCAGGCGTTAACCCAAGCCGAACTTCGAGCGGAATCGCGGTGGTTCTCCGGTGCTACCTTAGCGATATAGCGGGCGTAAGGTACCAAAACACGGGAGCGGGCAAACCAACTATTGACCCAAGACATGATTGGAGCCGATGCATATAGTGCTATAAGTTCGGGTGCCGCACTTGTGAAAGTGTTGGACTCATCACACCATAACGCTGAAACATAAGCCCTGGTGTATATTAGCTGTACCAAAGTGTCTGGATGCAACATGTCGTGAATGAACATATGTATGAAAAAAATGCAATTATAAGCAAAAAGGTGCTGCATTGTTTTATTCAATAAGCAAGGTAGGAGACTATTAAACATGTCCCCCTCGAGGGTAGGCTGCAGATTGGTGTATGAAAATGCTCGTAATGGAGACCACACTGTATATTCGTTGTAGCCTTTATCCTTCCCTGGCTGTTGCATCGTGAGTTGGCAGGTGCTGCTGCGGACGGGGCTCGACAAGCGGAGTCCTGTGGGTAAAAAGTAAAAGGTAAAAAAGAAAAGAAAAGGAGACACACGTGAGAGCCCCTGGTGTAGTTGAGCCGCATGATGCTGGGTTTATCATGGTCGTGCCCTCTCCCCATGCCCATGGTATCTTGAGCATAATGGTGTGCGTGAAGGACACTGCTTTGACGTTTCGCGGGGGCTGGGGTTGGGGCGCATTACTCTGCGATGCTCTGAGCGTGCCGGTGGTCTTGTTGTAAGTTACTCGGGCGCTTAGCTGTCCGGCAGCTTATGGCCGGACTCGAAATTGCCTTAGAGGCTGCATTGCACTTACGCGAGAGCCGCTGTATGTTCCTCCGTCTGGAGAAGATGTTCGATGTTTCCGTTGACCGTAATGACTCCTCGAGGCTGGCATCTCGAGCTTGAGGTATGAGTAGTGCGGCACCGCGTTGAACTTTACAAGCAGCGTGCGTCAAAAAGCAAAGGCATGATAGCGCTGCGGAGCAGGACTATGTCGAAGATTAACTCCTCGCTTGGAAGTTATCCGGGATCCGAAGACCACTTCGGTGTAATTGAGCTGTATAATTGGCTTCTACACCTGGTATGGCGCCTTTAAAGGTCGTTTTGGTAGGTTTAATCCTTGTGGGGTCTATGCCCATTTGCGCCTTTGTATCCATGTAAAGCAGGTTCAGGCTGCTGCCGCCGTCCATCAGGACTCTGGTTATGTGAAATCCATCGACGATTCGGTCTAAGACCAGTGCGGCGAATCCGCCGTGGCGGATGCTGGTGGGGTGGTCGCCGGTCAAAAGTGATCGGGCAGGAGGACCATGGATTGAACTTGGCAATGTGGCTCCATCGGCGTGAACATCCACAGTGCATGCTTCCGCTCCCTTTTGGGTATGTCGTTGTGTATATCATGTTCACCGTCCACTTTGGGGAAACCCTTATGTCCTCTGTTGTTGGCGGTTGGGTCTCGTCCTCGTCATCGCTATGCAGCCCCTTGTCATTGTGTTCGGCAATTAACTTGCCTGCGCCTTGAATACCCAACAGTCCTGTTGGTGTGGTTAACTGGCTTTTGAGGGTGCCGTGTATCGCATGGCGGTCGATATTCGGTCCAAATTGGACGGACCGGAGTAGTTCGTTTGAATGGCTTTTCCCGCCGACGGGTTTAGAGCCTTTGAATCCGGCATTGACCGCCGTATCCTCAATATTATCGCCTGTTAATCGGCGTTTGTTTTGTTACGGCGCCTGCCATTTCGGTCCTTGAAGTCGGACTGCCAGAATTGTTCTTGAGGTTGTTGCTGCGTGCTAGCCAGCTGTCCTCACCCGCGAAGCGGGTCATGAGTGATGTGAGGGCTGCCATGGATTTGGCTTTTCCTGTCCTAGGTGCGGGCAAGCCACTCGTCGCGGATGTTATGCTTGAAGGCGCGAGGCCTCCGCATGTCCGACGGTCGGCGATTTGGTTTTTCTGGTTAAGAACCGTGTCGAATTGCGGCGATTCGTCTGCTGCTGAATTATGTGGCTTAGGTCATCAATCTGGTGGTCACATAAGTGCCCGGAAGTTATCGAGGAATGCGGCTTCAGGTCCTCCCAGCTCCCAATTGACTCTGTTGGCGAGCTGTTGAGCCAATGTCGGGCTGGTCCTTTAAGCTTGAGGGAGGTATTTGATGGCGTGAAGATCGTCACCGCCGGGCCATGTGGATGTGAAGGAGATAGTCTTGATCCAAACCGCGGGGTCTGTTGTGCCATCATAGGATTCAATATTGGCGTGTTTAAACCCTTCGGGATTTGATGATCCATTACTTCGTCTGTGAAGCATAGTGGGTGTCTTGGCGCCTCAGATTTGGATGATATCACGACGGAGCTCAAAAGAGCTTGGTCTGTTTTGTTCGGTCCGGCGGACTTCTTGTGTCCGCGCGACGGTTGTCGCCACGCACTGTAGGGCGCCCGCGATCCATAGATCGATCTTGATTGTCTTTCCTTGTCCTCCAATATATCTCGCAGGTCCGGCGTTCCCCTTGGCCGTGTGCTTTTTGAGCGATGCCGGGTGCGGTTTTAGTGAAGGGCCTAGAGGCCTCTCTCCGTCGCGACCACGGGGTGGTCGGTCAGCCGTATTGTCTCCTCGGTGATGCGGGTTCGTAAGCCTCCTCCTCTAATCGGGGAGCAGCTTGCGTTTAGGGTAACTTTGGAGGGGCGTTGAGCTCATGCTCTTGACCGCAAGGACTTGATCCATCAATCGCCGGCTAGCAGATCTGATCAGCTCTAAGCTGTTGCTGCTTTTTCTTGAGGCTGTTCGCCCGTGGCCATAAGCCCGCGCCTAAAACGCTCTTGTTCGACGGGATTCTCAGGCACGACAAATTTGTCGCTCTCCGTGCTTGCTTCGCCTCTCGAGGGAGGCATATAATCCTCTACCTCTTCTTACGCGCTCTCGTGAGGGTCGGCGTCTCTATCTTCCTGCTACCGGATCTTCTTTGGAGTGGATTGTCTTCGGCATTGTCCGGTGTATTATTGTCTCCTGTGCTGGAGTCTTCATTCTTGCTGTGGCGGGATTTAGAGCGGCGCCGCTGACGCTGGCGCTTCGGTTGCTTCTTGGAGGGGTCATCCTCCGTTGTTCCATCGCCGTTCCCATCTTTTGGGATATCCACCATGTATATGTCATTATGATGAGGTGGCCTTCCGTGCGTCTCGTAGGCGCTGGGTCTTGTCGCCTTCGCATCGCCGCCCATACCGCCGATGTCTTCGAAGTCGAGTTCTAGCATGTCGGTTAGATCGTCAACAGCGGCTACCAAGTGGGTGGTGGGTGGGCGTTGAATTTCTTCGTCGTCGCATCCCAATCTTCCGACCGTAGTCCGCCAGGGCTCTCCGGATAAAGAGAGAGACTTTAGTGAATTCAGGATGTCACCAAAAGGCGAAAAGGAAAGATGTCCGCGGCCGTGAACTCCATAACGGGCGCCCAATCGGATTCGATCGGCAAGGGCGCGGAGGGTTCGGAGTCCGGATAGGAGTCTGGCACCATGGAGTCGGAGTCTTTGCAAAGGACAGGGATGGAGTTCGGCTCGATCGCCGGAGAGATTGTAGCCCCTGAGGCGGTGTCCAACCACTCGTCCTCGGTCGGGGAATCCGGCTCCGGATAAAAGGTCAGAGCGGATACAGGTGCGGCCTCCAGGGCCCTGTTCGGCTGCAGAGCTAGGTCATGCCCATCGAGACAGTGCAGCACGCTTGGCTGCGGCTCGAATCCGTCGAGGATCAAGTCTCCGCGGATATCGGCCGTATAGTTTAAACTCCCAAATATGACCTGATGGCCAGGGGCATAGCTTTCGATCTGCTCCAGATGGCTGCTTAATTGCCCAGAAGGTAAAGCCGCCGAACACAAAGATCTGTCCGGGAGAAAAGTCTCACCTCGACCGCGTCGTTGTTGATGATCGGCAGCCATCAGGCCTATCGGTGACGACACGGAGGAACTCTCAATGAAAGCACCAATGTCGGTGTCAAAACCGCGGATCTCGGCAGGGGTCCCAACTGTGCGCCTAGGCGGATGGTAACAGGAGACAAGGGACACGATGTTTTACCCAGTGTTCGGGCCCTCTTGATGGAGGTAAAACCCTACGCCCCGCTAGATTAATATTGATGATGTGTGTTACAATAGTGGATCTACCACGAGATCAAGGAGGCTAAACCCTAGAAGCTAGCCTATGGTATGATTGTTGTTCGTCCCACGGACTAAAACCCTCCGCTTTATATAGACACCGGATAGGGTTAGGGTTACACGTAGTCGGTTACAATGGTAGGAGATCTACATATCCGTATCGCCAAGCTTGCCTTCCACGCCAAGGAAAGTCCCATCCGACACGGACGAAGTCTTCAATCTTGTATCTTCATAGTCTTGGAGTCCGCCGGTGATGATAGTTCGCTATCCGGACACCCCTAGTCCGAACTCCTCAAGAGTCTCTCTGAACCAGGCTTCAATGACGACGAGTCCGGCGCGATATTGTCTTCGCATTGCAAGGCGGGTTCTTCCTCCTAATAATTTATAGAAGATTGTGAACACCAGGATAGTGTCCGCTCGCAAAACAAGTTCCACATAACACCGTAGAGAGAATAGTTTTGCACGATCTGCCGACGATTCCGCGGGCGTGACATCACACCACGCCCGTGCCTTCATATGAATCGCTTTTTATTGTTCCACCTCAGCGTGTTTAGCGAGGCGGTTTCTTGGCACGCCTTATCAATGCGTAGATCGTGCCCCTTATTCCGGATTCTCATCAATACGGACTTGGGTAACCCAACTGCGTCGCTGGCCTGCCTTTTCTATCAAAGGCGAGTCCTAATCGACCACGGGTGGGCTCTTGGTATTCAACCTCTTTATAACGAGACCAAGGCCCTCTCCTTTTACACCTCTATCGAGTTCGCCACGCGCTCGAAGTTCCAACACCCCAAAGCTTCAGATTCAGCGCTCGACTTTCGAGATGTCCGCTCCACCAAAGATGGCCGATGGGTGTCTTCCTCCGCTATGAAGAAGACGTGCTAAAGCTGCGAGACGCCAGTATCTAATCGGCGAGATCTCGCATAGGCTGCCTGCCCAGGGCAGGTCATTCCCACTCCTGAGCCCGTGAGAACGTGGTGTTCAGAACTCTCACTTCCGTCGGGTTTAGGCTTCCCGACGGACCCCTTTGTGCGGGGGCTCATGTTTTATTATGGGCTTGATTTCCATGACTTGAATCCAGAGTCCATCCTCCATATCTCGTCATTCATTGTGGTATGTGAGGCCTTCCTCCATATTACCCCTCACTTTGGATTGTGGCTCAAGACCTTCAAGGTGGAGCCAAAAGCGATCAAGGGACAGCAAACAGAGTGCGAAGGGGCAGTCATAAGCAATGTGCTGATGCTCCGTGGCCGAGGGCTCTTTTCAAGAGGAGCTTGGTTTGTGGCAACGGAGTGGTTTTATATCACCGCCCTGTGGGCACCAAATGGGCGGCGCCCCGCCTTCCGCCAGTCCACCACAGCGGCTGCCGCCATGGGTCAACAAGGCTCGATCGGGGTCGCCCAAGGCGCCTCTGCTGCAGGCCGCATTCGAGACCTCCAGAAAGAGGGATCAATCTGGGTGCAAAGGGCGCAGGTTATGGTGATCCGCGCCTTCAGCCCTGCAAACGCCGCCTCCGCCTGTGGAATTCAATCCGAGGGACCACGAGCCTCCAAATTTTATGGGCACGACGCCTGTGGAGATGTATAAACTATTCTTCGGATCACAAGAGAAGTGTCCGGACTTGACCGAGGATGCAGGACTAAGCTGCAATCGCCTGTATACTCAAGTAAGTAGTCCTGTAACCGACAAGCTGTTCATTCATTTATTTTATATATATGCCCTTCAAAGGAGCCGCTTCTTGAACAGGAGTGGATTGCCAAGGCAAAGTTGATAAGGTGTCCGGCCCCTCCCTGAGACCACGCCGGATCCCATGTTGACCAAGATGTTGAAGGTCGCGCTTTTGAAGAAGGCGAAGGAGGAGTGGGGAGCAACCGCCTCTGGAAGGAGGCTATCAAGGATGGAGGGATTAAGAGTCCCACCTTCCGAGGAGAGAAGAGGACCGCCTTAAGATCCGGAGGTCAAGGCCTCAAAGAAAGGAAGGAATCTTCGTCGGAGAGTCCGGCCGGGAAGTAGCCCAGCCGCACTATTTCCCCAAGGGGATCAGCCCTCCAGCGAGCCGTAAGTAAAACAAAGGGGTCTTGTAAATAAGGAACATCCTCAGATTTATTTATGAAGATAACCGAAATTGTACCTTGTAGTTCGGACCTCAGCCCTTCTCAGCAGAGCTCGCCTTCGGGGATCTTCTTCCGAGATGATGGAGAGCGAAACGCCCACCACATCGCACCCTCATAGAAGCGGACGACCCGGAGGTGTCGCCACGAGGTTTCCCAAGTCCGGCGGGGCGGAAGGTTCGGCGCCAAGTGGTGTGCGGTCGGAGGATCTGAAGGGTCTGCTCGGGCGAGCGGCTATCTCAGAAGATCACCGTGCTCTAATGGGTACGGTGATTGAAAGAATTGCATCCGCGGAGAGCGGATTGCATGAAGCCGCCGAAGCTTATCGACGGGATTTTAGGTACGCAAAAATGATGTACCTTCGGCGCTTATGCATATAAATGCGCTCAGATAGATAGTAGCCCTCGAGACTCGGTATGTTGTCAAAATTGACAACGTGCCGAGGATCAAATTTCGCTTTTAACATATCGCCGCTTCCTAAACAGGTGGCGGAGCGTCCGGAGGCCAGCCGGATCGATGAATATGCCGAACTAAAGCGGCAACTTGACGAGGCGACGCGACATCGCTACTGGTCAATAAACGGTTTGACGAGTCACAAGGTATGCGATTTCTATGCGGACACCTGGTAAGGGAGCTTGACGCCCATGTCTTTACTGTGTGTATGCTTAATGCAGATGGTGTTGCTACCGTTGAGGAGCTGCGGGCAGAACTTGCCCGAGCGAAAGAGCAAGCCAGGAGCAGTAATGCGGCCGCTTTAAAGGCGGCCGAAGAGCTAGAAGCTGAATGGGCTGCTCATTGTCAAGAAGAGGAGATGGCCGAGATGGCCAAAAGTTAAGGAATGCTGCCGATCGCTGCGAGGTTCTTGAAAAGAGCGCCAAGCGGAACAAGAGGGCCTAAAGAAGGCCGCCATCGAATCCAAGAACGCCTAATCGGCTTTGAGAGCTGCCAAGGAGGAGCTGAGTCGCCAGGCAATTGCGGCTGGAAAACCGCTTTCACGCTGGGAGGAAATATACAGATCCAAAGTATGCTCTGTTGGATAAATTATGGAGTTCAGAGGATGCTTATCTGGACTTGGCGGCGAGCGCTGTGGATGCGGTTGAGCACTTTCGGTGCCAGAAGGGGCACAGAAGGGAAGAGCTATATTGGTAGCAATTCCATAGTCCGGAGCGTCCTCTGCCGCTGACCGATCGGTTGGCCGAATGGGCCGAGCTGAATCGATTGTCCGGATTGGCCATGAAGCATGTCTTGACTCACTTGTGGCCGGACGGACCCCAGCCGAAGAGCTATTTTGGTGTAGTACAACAGTTTCTTGGTGCGGTGCCGCGTATCGACGCAATGAAGCGATTGGCGTGTATTGAGGGAGCGCGGATGGCTCTTGCCCGTGTCAAGACATACTGGGCAGAGATGAAGGCCACCGACGTTGCATCCCAAGACTCAGACAGAAGTCGAGTACCGCCGAGCACTACTTTGAAGAAGTCCGCCGGCGCTTCGCTTAATAGAGACGCAGGTTTCAAGGATATTATGTTGGAATGACATGTATAATTTGTGAAAACAATGTTTCAATGTAATATGAGTGCTTTTTATACTTGTGCGCTCAAGTAGTAAACTACTCCCCCGTGCGGCCGCTTATGTATATGTGTATATAACCTGAAAGATGGCAGTCCTGGCTTCAGCCCCCATGCACATAGCGGGGTGTTCGCAAAAAGAAGCGCTTTTCACTCTTAATCCAACGCCTTGGTCCAAGTAAGGAGGTGATAGCATAGCAAACCAGGCAACCGGACTATAATGCTTTATCACTTTCACTTAGCCATAGGAGTTCGAGGGTGGGGCTACTATATAGCCCTCGGGGCACCGCACTCTCCCGAATTGGAGTGCGATGTGCCCTGACCGAAAACCGTCCTTCGTTAATGTGGAGGAATTCTAAACATTCCTGTGAGTCATCGAGTGGTTGACCAGTCTCTCGCTATATCATGACAAGTTAGTTTTGGCTTTCATCGAGGTGCTCGCCCGGCAACCGGGCACAATCGCAGATAGTTCTCCGGTGCCGCGTTAGCCGTGAAAACGAACGTAAGGCAGCAAAACACAGAGCCGCAACCCAACATTTGACCAAAGACATGATTCGAGCTGATGCATATAAGGCCTAACTCGAGACGCCGAATACTCCCTAAGGTATTCGGTCTTTATGAAAATGGGCAGAATAATGCCCTAAACCCCTGGTGTCTAGGTACGCGCAAAAATTCTGGTGCGGCCAATGCCAAAGCACCAGCCTCCTCCTCGGTTATATTAAGGAACCGGGGGGATGTGTATCAACAAGAGACAGTGAAAAAAGGTTTACGCAGGGTCTTAATCTGAAAAGAATCCTTGCAACGGGTCCCTACTGCACGTCTACGCCTGTGTCTCCGTTGTGCCGTATCCTGGACGGTGTAGCACGTTGTTCATCTGTGAAAGAGAGGAACTTAGTTTTAAAAGAAAAAAGGATTGTGCGAAATATGTACTTAATATTTAAATAAACAAAGTACGGTTCGAAGAAGTGAATAAAATTTGAGCTTTATTGTCTCTTGTTATACATGCATGCAGCCCCTTGTATGGGGGTATGCCGCTAGTTGGCGCCGGACTCGTCTAGCCGTATCCGGGGCTTGAATGACCTATTGCGGGTTCTTTGCATAGTGGAGCCGGATAGCTGTGGAGTTGTCGATGCAGTCTCCCCTTCTTCCGCGCTCGAGTAACACTTAATACTTCATTTCAACGAGATGATGCCGCGTGGACCGGGCATTTTAAGTGTTAGAGATGCATAATGCGGTATTGCGTTAAAGCGGGCGAAAGCTTCGCGTCCCAATAGTGCTTGATGGCTACTTTTAAACGGGGCGACATGGAAGAGTAACCTTTCGCGATGGAAGTTGTCGGATGAACCAAACACAACTTCTAGCAGCTTTCAACCAAGGGCGTGTTTCTTTGTGTCGCGAAAGGAAGCTTCATGACATTGGTGCTTTCATTGAGAGTTCCTCTGTGTCGTCGCTGTCAGGTAGGATGCCTCATCTCGTCTTTAAAGACGATACTATCGCCAAAGGAGCCTTGGCCGCTGGCCAGACTCTTCGGCTAGGTGGTTTTCTTATGAACGCCATCCGCCATCACAACGACGATGACCTCTCGAGTCATCGAAACCAATCTCCAGGTTAGTTCGGAACTTGCCGAACAGTTAGATCCAATCGAGCTCTCCTCCATGAACGAGCTCTTGGATCGCATCGCCGCCCTGGGAGTCGCCACAGACTACGACCGGATCGGGCCTAAAACCGATCTGAGAGAGATCAACTCTCCCCAGGCTACCCATCATGTTGCTGTGATAGAGCAGCAATGCGGCGATTCTTCTTGTATCTTAAGGACTAGTTACGTCCGGATTCCCGATCCCTCCATGCCGATTCCCGCAGGGGACGGACGTTGATCAAGCCCTGAATCTAAAGTCGGTGGTGGGTTGGATTCATGGATAACACTCAAAATCCAAACTTCCAAGTTCGAAACTTCTCGCCCTTGAGTCCTAAATTGGGCGGGTTCGGATCTAGTTCCACCCGCCCACCCAAACATTAGCGATCTCTCTCAAATTCGCAAGAGCCCAATGAAACAAGACATCATTATCGGGCCGATTCCTCCTAGTTATGAACAGGATAAAGGATCTGCCGAGAGGAGGACGAATCCCAATTTTCTGCAATAATTGCGGACAAGGAATCCTAACGCCATCAAGTCGTCATAAATTACACGCTTTATCGACTTGGTGACCATAGTACAAAAGTACTATGCGATGGAGAGCACCTGGAAAACCGAAAGTAAATTTTGGGACAATCCGGCCCCGAATACACCCCTAGTCCGAAACAAAACGGTGCATCATTATCAAGCACCCGGGTTGAATACCAAAAAACCAAAACCCCCTAAAGGGAACGGAACCGTACTGGAGGGTTGGCTCAACGGACCCTGCAAGATCCACAGTACGGAGGACGCCACTCCAACACACAGCCTTCGAGCGTGTTGGATACTACGGCAGGTGGCCAAAAGTGGCGTAGGCTTTCTAGCCCCGGGCAACCAACCCAGCAGTACCAGTACGGTATTAACAGTCTCCGAGACTTTCGCATCAAATAACATGCGGAAACGAACAATCCGCAGCCTTGCCGAAGTCTACCAAGTAGCAACAACAAATCCATGGAGCGACACGGCTATCACCTTCAACGCCAGCGACGAACCTAAATTCCAAACAGCCAGAGCACCAACCGCATTGGTCCTTAGTCCGATAGTGGACGGTTTTCGTCTTACTAAGGTACTCATGGATGGCGGCAGCGGATTAAACCTCATCTATGAGGAAACCCTTCAAAAAATGGAAATTGACTGGAGCCGCATTGAGCGAAGCAGCACAACCTTCGTGAGGATAATCCCTAGTCGAGAAATACGCTGCAGGAAAAATCACACTAGATGTAGTGTTCGCTCACCGGACAATTACAGGTCCGAGGAGGTCAGGTTTCAAGTGGCCCCATTTGGCAGCAGACATCACGCTTTGTTAGGGCGAGAGGCATTCACAATCTTCCAAGCTATACCCCACTACGGGTACATGAAGCTCAAATTTCCCGGACCCAATGGGATAATCACTCTCGCCAGTGATCCGGATACAGCACTCAGCACTGAAAATAAGACAGCCAGACCGGCCCTAGAGGCATTGTCCAAAGCCCTAGCGGCAGAGGAACTAACCACGCCAAGGCTCCACGGTGGATAGGGACGATGTGATACTCGATAAGAGGTCCAAGTCCACCTCTTTTAAACCAGCGATTTAAATAGTCAAATTTCAGGTCCATCCAACGGACCCCACAAAGACGGCCTCCATTGGGGCACAATTAAGTCCCGATGTCGAAGCCGACTACGAGAATTCCTTCGAAAATTGGGACATTTTGCTGGCACCCTTCGACATGCCAGAATCCCACGCAGTTGTGGCAGAGCACAGCCTAAATATCCTAAAAGGATTCAAGCCACCAAACAAGCTCTTGGCGATTTTCCGAGCCCAAAAGACAGGCAATGGGAGAAGAGCTAGCCAAACTCTTAGAAGCGGATTCATTAGAGATATTAAACATCCGGACTGGCTAGCCAACTTAGTAATGGTACCAAAAAAGGACAAATCCTGGCGCCTCTGCGTCGATTTTAAAGACCTTAACAAGGCCTGTCCAAAGGACCCTTTCCCCCTCCCTCGCATCGATCAAATCATCGATGCTACCGCAGGGCACGACTCATTGTGCTTACTCGACGCATACTCCGGATACCATCAAATCAAGATGGCGGAGGAAGATCAGGCCGCAACGGCATTCATTACTCCATATGGGCCATTCTGCTTCAACACCATGCCCTTCGACTCAAAAGCGCCAAGCGCAACATATCAGCGCATGATTCAAACATGTCTGGCTACCGGATAGGCAAAACAGTAGAGGCATACGTGAGGCGATGTGGTCGTCAAGACCAAACACGCCGGAACTCTAGTAGAAGACTTGAGGGTGACATTCGACAACCTCCGAGCATATGACATTAAGCTCAATCGGAAAAATCGTCTTGGCGTATCAGCCGAAAGCTCTTGGGCTTCATCGATCCGGTCGAGGAATTGAAGCAAACCGGCCAAAATCCGAGCTCTGTCACAATTGGATATTCCAAAAGACCTCAAGCAGATACAAAAACTAACCGGATGCGTGCGGCCTTAAGTCGCTTCATCTCGTTTGGGAGAAAAGGCTCGCCCTCTACCGCCTCCTCCGCGGACCAACATTTCGAATGGACGGATGCTGCCACAGCCGGACTCGAAGAAATAAAGGCCATCACCGCAACAAATCCGGTTCTGGCCGCGCCCAACCTGGGCGAACCTATGTTATTATATATCGCAGCAACACATCAAGTTGTTAGCGCGGTACTCGTCGTTGAACGAGAAATAGAAGGGCACAAATTCCCTCTTCAAAAACCAGTGTACTACGATCCACCGCTCTAACTCCATGCAAATCCCGGTACCCACATTATCAAAAGATAGCGTATGCGGTGTTCATGGCATCCCGGAAGCTGCGACACTACTTTCAAGAGTGTTCAATAACGGTGGCCTCCGAAGTACCTCTCAACGATATTATAAACAATCGCGACGCGAACGGACAGGATTGCAAAATGGGCTATCGAGCTCTTACCATTTGACATAACCTACAAACCACGGCGAGCTATAAAGTCGCAGGTTCAGCGGACTTCATCGCCGAATGGACCAAGTTTAACTCCCTAAAGAGTACGGCGCGTATCTAACCGGATCATGCATTTCGACGGATCCAAAATGTTGGCTGGCTTGGGGCTGGCGTCGTCTCGACGTCCCCAACCGGAGACACAATCCAATACGTACTTCAAATAATGTACATGGACTCCAACAACGCAGGCGAATCGAGGCCCTTCTACATGGCCTCCGGATGGCAATCTCCATGGGCATTCAACGCCTAGAGGTGCGAGGGGATTCAAACCTCGCAATATCCCAAGTAAATCGAGACTTCGACGCCAAAGATCCCAAAATGGCAGCTTACCGTAACGCCGTCCTAAAAATGTCAGCTCGGTTCGAAGGACTAGAATTCCATCATGTAGCCCGGGATAATAACCAGGCAGCAGACATGTTAGCACGCATCGGCGCGAAACGAGACGTCGTCCCTCCTAACATCTTCACCGAACGGCTCTTTAAGCCATCCGTATTATGGGAAGAGGAGTCCGAAATAACAATCCGAGCCACCTGCATCACCTAACTCAGACCATTACGACACAATCGGTGGCTCAGCCAATGAAATAACACCTTCACTCACGAAATAATGGCAGTCATTGCCCCGTGGACAGAACCATTCCTAGCCTACTTAATGCGGCAGGAACTTCCCGAAGACCAAAATGAGGCCCGCTGCATAGTTCGGCGATCTAAAGCCTACAAGGTCCATGAGGGAGAGCTTTATAAGAAAAGCACAACCGGAGTCCTTCAAAGGTGTATCTCCAAAGAGGAAGGGCGAAATCTCCTGGCTGAAATTCACGCCGGACTCGGCGGGCACCACGCTGCAGCCCGGGCCCTTGTAGGCAAGGCCTTCCGTACAGGATTTTATTGGCCGACAGCCCAGGCAGATGCTCAGGATTTAGTCCAACGATGCGTCGGTTGCCAGCTCTTTGCTAATCAGAGCCATATGCCACCCACCGCCCTCAAAACTATACCCATTACCTGGCCGTTCGCGGTCTGGGGGCTTGACATGGTCGGACCCCTTAAAGGGGGAACCCACAAGCACAAATACTTATTGGTCATGGTGGACAAATTCACCAAATGGATTGAGGCCAAGCCGGTTAAAACGGCAGAATCCGGACCGGTGATAGACTTCATATCCGGGTAGTACACCGCTTGGTGTCCCCACAAAGATCATCACCGACAACGGCACGAACTTCACGGCCGACGAGGTTAAACTCGGTGCAAAAACATGGGCATTAAGCTCGATTACGCTTCAGATCTATCACCCCAAACTAACGGTCAAGTTGAGCGAGCAAATGGTCTAATCATGAGCGGCATCAAACCCGCACTAGTGCGGTCCCTCAAGGAATCTAAAACGCCTTTGGTAGAGGAGCTCGACTCAGTACTGGGGCTGCGGACCACGCCAAATCGAACTACCGGATTCACACCATTTTTCATGGTATATGGTGCAGAGGCAGTCCTGCCCTGCGATATAATTCATGACTCACCTCGTGTGCGCATGTACGAAGAAAGAGAAGCCGAGCTAGATCGGCAGGACAGTCTGGGCGCCTTAGAGGAGGAGCGGGGCGTGGCAAAGGCTCGTTCCGCATTTTATCGCCAGCAGGCTCAAGATATCAAAGCAGAGAAGTACGGGCCAAAACTTACAATGTTGGCGAACTTGTTCTACGCTTGCGGACAAGAAAAAGGACAAACTCAAGCCCAAGTGGGAAGGTCCTTCATCATCGACCAAGTCCTGACCGCGGAGCGCACTGTCTACATAACGATCGGACAACCGACTCGAGCCGAACCCATGGAACGCAGCCCGTCTCCGAAGATTCTATGCCTAACGCCGGACTCGGGTTCGTCTCACTCCCCGTCCACTTTTTGTTTTTTGTCTCTCCTCCTCCTTCTTCCCACTTTTTTCAATACCTTTTATGGCCTGATTTGCACTTTGTTCAAGACACACTTGATGTGCCCCGGCACTCATTATACTGGGGCTTCTTTAAATGTAGCTTATTCATACGGGCTTCATGCCCAATACATGTGTCATACTTCGCATGTACCTTTTATTCACCATTATATGCATCGATATGACTTAAGTTTTGGCCAAGCTGGGTTGCCTGGCTCCTGTGCTTACCCCTACGTTCCCGATTGTTCGGCTAGGAGGTAAAGGGAGCACCTCTGCGATTGTTACTGCCGGGTAAGCCGGATGTGTACCTCAGACTGGGTGAAGCCGAAAGCCAGCGTTCTTAAGAGAATATTCGGTCGGTGACTTGAAATATGTTTTATTACTTACTTATTTATCTGCCCCCAGATGCTTTTTCTGCTATTTTTGCAGTCCGGCATTGCACTTTAGGGCATGCCTCCCAGGGAAAGGAACACTTAACGGAACTATTCTCCCTGGAAGATGTTTCTTACTAACCATGTAATATAACATAACTAGTTGGGCACTTGTCTGATAAAGCAATTTTGACCCCGACGCCTTGTCTCCATGCATGCCCCGGTTCTTTTATAACCGTAAGGGTATTTGGACACACTCCGGACTGTTGGGTCCCGAGGTTGAAGCGAAATGGTCCGCAAAGACAAACGATCTACAATCCGGCTAGAAGGCATTTTACATGTCATTTCAAATTACATCGTCAAACCAACTGATTGTACTCCTCTTCAATCCCATCTAACAGGCTGTCTAATTTACAGTCCTGTTGGGAATATTTCGCGGCCAGTTCTACTTGGCCGTACATCAAGCTCACAGGGATCTCCTTCCCATCAGGCCCCGCAGGTCCGACCTCGGCAATGTGGTTTGGGTCAGACTTCGGGTAACGTGTCTTCACCATGGCCCAGGCCTCCTGGCGCCTGACGGTAGGCCGATATCTTCCACAAACGGAGGCGTCGCCGTGCTCCCCGTAGCTTCTCAGCAAGCTCACCAAGGCCCTCGGTAGGGAGACGGATGGCCATAAAGCATGAACGACGCCACTCATCACCTGCCGAACACGCTCGAGCAATTGCACTAGCTCGAAGTTGGTCACCCGTTGACTCGAGCATTTCCTCCATGAGGCGACACTGTGAGCACACCTAAAGACATATTTCATCAATCGACTTCCTCGCCAATTCTTCTTTTCAAAGGAATTTGTTCAAGCACTTACTATAAATGCCGCGACGAAGCCGCTGATTCTCCTTCACGGAGCTGCACAGCTGGGCCCTAACACCTTTCAGCTCTTCTCCTTGCTGGGTGTGGGCATCTTGGAGCTTGTTTCTCTCTGCTGCACCTTCATAAGCACCCTCTCGCCGCCTTTAGGCTCGCGTAGTAGCTGTTGCTTGTCCGATCTAGTCCGCGCCTCTGCAATATTATTGTCGATTCACGCCACACTTTGCTAAATAATTATCTTTTCAAAGTACGCCTTACCAGCGGGGTCTCTATGGCTCCCCTGGGCAGCCAAGTCTTGCTTCAAGTTGGGCCTTGCACTCTTGGAGCTCCCGGGACAGCTGGGTATTCTTCTCCGCAAGACCTCAGATAATAATTGATCCTTAAATCAGTTATTTCAACTATTTTAAGTCTCGGGGCTCTTGGCATATATAACTATTAAAATTACTTACCCGTATGTCTTTCACATACTGCTCCGTGGCTCGTTAACCCATCTTGAGCGGCACGGAGGTGCGCTGCTTCCGCTTTAAAGGCATTTAACGCCTCCGGGGAGAAACACGCGTCACGAAGAACTGTCCGGCGACGCCTGTGATTCATGGCGCTCTCCACCTCAGACCAGGTGGCGGACAGCCTGTCGGCATCCTCCGTCGGAGGAGCGTCCGGTTTACGCCTTGTATTCGCCTCCTCTCCCGGACCATGCGTTGGAGCATGGCCGACGGAGGCTTGATTGGCAACCTCTCCGGACACTGTCCAGCGAGCGCTCTTTCTCGAAAAGTTATGAGCATTAATATGCCTTCTGGGGATCCTTCCCTTAAAAATAGCGGTGCTCTGTACCGTTGCGGCGACGTCTCGGTTCGCGCCGCAATCCTCTTCCTCCTGCCGGGCCGGACTGACCCTTGTTGGTCGGCGCGCTGGTTCGCTTCCCGCCTTAAAGGCACATCCTGCGATACACCATCAGTATGGGATGGTCAGAATTGAGCGCGGATCAAACGATGGTGTCAAGACCTCGGTCGTAGTCACCTAGGAGGCCGAAAACAAACCGGGATAGTCGGCCGTAATGGCGACTAGGGCATTGTCTATGCTACGTTGGTGGAACACCCCGTCAATCAGCTCCACCTTTATGTCTGGATCCTCTTCGGGGGCCGGATCAAGGGATCGTTCCGGATCCTCGGGCTATGGAGCTAGGCTTCGTATGCCCTCCACGTCCCGGCGCAGCTCCTGCGTCAAAATCACGGAGTAAGATACTTGACTTTAAAAAAAGTATGGATCGGGTAGATGAACATCCGCTTACCCAGCTCTGAGGGTTATGCATAGAAAATCCATTCAATGGATTCTTGCGGAGGAAGTCCTCCTCCTCTCCCTTTTACAAGCTGGACAGGATCTTTGCCAGATCGGCTGCCGAGCCTAGCCCTTTGCGGCCATGACGGGTGGCATCATCTTCCCCGTTGAAATCCCACATAGGGTGGCCCCTATATTGGAGTGGCTGCACCCTCGTGATAATGCACGTGGCCATGACTCCAATCATGGTCAATCCGAATGGGCCAAGAACCTAATCCGCCCATCGATAATGGACGCTTATATCATCTTCCCGCTGAGGGCTCATGAGCGCCAACTCAGCGCTTTTTAAGGGAGCATTGTTGAACTCCGGAGGCCGATCCGAATCTGGATCCGCAGAGGGGCGCCCTCCATGTAGAACCATTTCAAGGCCAGTCTTGGACGCTTTCTTCGGGTGCGGATAGATATCCGGTCCGGCGATCGCCATATTTCGGCTCCGCCCACTTGGTATATCGACCCCTCATGAGAACGGGGTACGAGACAAAACAATCTCTTCCACAGGGCAAAATGGGGCTCGATGCCCAAGAACAGCTCGCAAAAAGCTACGAAGCCCGCGATGTGCAAAATGGAGGCGGGCGTGAGGTGGTGAAGTTGGAGTCCGTAGAACTCTAGGAGCCCCCGGAGAAGCGGATGTATGGGAAATTCCAAGTCCCCTTATTATATAGGGGACAAAGCATACCCGCTCCCCTTTGGAAGGGTTGGGGACGCTCTCCGCCTGTTTTCCACCCTTGTAGGTGGCCAGTCCGGCTCGAACCGGAACCATAAAAGCTGGGGGAAGATATCCCTCGGTTTGAAGTACCACTAGCTCGTTGTGTGGAACTGAGCATCTCCCCCAATCTCCTGGCTTAGGGCTGGGAGCGCGAGAGGAGGAGCCGCGTCGGCTATCCATGATGGAATGGATTTTTGTCAGAGGCGCTTCGATGAGAACTTGCGGATGGAGGATGGTGTGAGCTGGATCTAGATCCTCGCCTCTCTTGTAGGCGGCTCATTCGCATGGCTAAGGGATAAAATGTAAAAATATCCCAGCCTTTCGCATTCGTACAACACGTGGAAGAAGGCCATTATTGGGCGTAGAAGCCAAGAAGCGCAACATTTATAAAGAAGCCGGACACTATTCGACAGGAACATGAAGACTGAAGGAGAACCCGCCTTGCAACGCCGAAGACAATATACGCGCCGGACTCATCGTCGCTGAAGCCCGGTTCGGGGGCTACTGAGGGAGTTCCGGACTAGGGAGTGTCCGGATAGCCTAACTATCATTGGTGCTTTATCTTGAGGGAGTTCCGGACTAGGGGGTGTCCGGATAGCCAAACTATCATCATTGGCCGGACTCCAAGACTATGAAGATACAAGATTGAAGACTTCGTCCCATGTCCGGATGGGACTTTCCTTGGCGTGGAAGGCAAGCTTGGCAATACGGATATGTAGATCTCCTACCATTGTAACCGACTCTGTGTAACCCTAACCCTATCCGGTGTCTATATAAACCGAGGGTTTTAGTCCAGAGGACGAACAACAATCATACCATAGGCTAGCTTCTAGGGTTTAGCCTCCTTGATCTCGTGGTAGATCCACTCTTGTAACACACATCATCAATATTAATCTAGCAGGACTTAGGGTTTTACCTCCATCAAGAGGGCCCGAACCTAGGTAAAACATCGTGTCCCTTGTCTCCTGTTACCATCCGCCTAGACGCACAGTTCGGGACCCCCTACCCGAGATCCGCCTGTTTTGACACCGACATTGGTGCTTTCATTGAGAGTTCCTCCGTGTCGTCGCCGTCGTAGGATGCCTCATCTCGCCTTTAAAAGACGATACTATCGCCAAAGGAACCTTGGCGCTGGCGAACTCTTCGCTAGGTGGTTTTCTTATGACCGCCAGTCCGGCCACCGCGCCGATGATGACCTCTCGAGTCATCGAAACCAATCTCCAGGTT
>JAHIAM010006555.1:0-53659 GCA_021605205.1 Aegilops longissima | reverse complement strand
TAAACAACATGTCCACATGGTAGTCTTATAATGAAACACTACGAGTTCGGGTGGGAAACCATCATCGAGGTATCGAAGTCTAACATAAGTCATATGATTAGCTCTTATGAAGAAACTTCTTCTCCTTGTACAAATCAGTTAGTGGCTTGGTGTGCTATGGAATTCATATGAGATGAAGATGATCGGTCTATCATGCCATAGAATACTTATCGTGCATGTGACTTGGGATGATTCAAAGGAACAAAACAAACCTTTCTCAAATTCATGGCAACTTACACCAAATGCACATGAATTAGAGAAGTCACTACTCATCCAAACATATGCTTCATAAAGAAACACGAAGAATTGCTTACACAAGTTTCCAATACTAGGTTGATGCTCAACATGACTCATGGGGAGACAAAATGCTCTTGATGGGCTCAGACAACTCGCCGAATTTCCATATCCTTGGACTTCCACCATCATGTGAACACGGTGATAGCATTGGTCGGACCAAAGATGTAATGGGTATGCTCGAGGGATTAACCACGAGTAAGACAACATTGCGAATATCGTTGGTTCTGATTTGACTTGACAATGGCCCCTACTCAAGTCAAGGAATTGGTAGGACAATAGATCCAACAACTGATCACGAGGACCAATCGATGAAGATATCATCCTTCTTCAACACACACTACACAAGAATATCCCTTTGGAACGAACTAAGTTGGACAAGTGTAACACCCCGGTAGTAACTTTCCATATTTGTAACTCCGACTCTTGCCATTTTCGGCATTGATATATGATATTCCCTCCGTGGTTGGGTTTTCTTCTTTTGCATTTTGTCCGTGTCATGCATTTTATTTTATGTCATCATCATCGCATTTGCATACGTGTTAGTCTCATGATTCCGAGCATTTTTCCGTTGTCCGTTTGCAATCCGCCTCCTATCTCCCCGGCGGTCCCTTTTCGTTTTCGTTGCGGTATTAAATCTTCTCGAAATGGACGAGGTTTGTCTAGTGGCCTTGGTATAACACCGGAGACCACGGTCAAGTTTAGGTCATTTGGAGCTCGTTTGGTACTCAGCAGTTAACCGCTTTGCAAAGGCCTCTTTTAAGTTGCAGCCCAACACCCTCCAAAACAGCCCAATAACCCATCTAAGTCACCTCCATGCTCTCCGTCGTTCGATCACGATCGTGTGGTAACTTCACCTCATTTGGACTCTCCTAGCTCCCTATGCCTATTTAAGCAAACCCCAAAATCCGGATCATCCTCTTCAAACCCTAAAACTGCCCGCGGACACGTCACTGTGCCCGAATCCGCGCCGCCCGCCAATCGGGCCCGTGGCCGCCGCCCGCCCAACCCTGAAGCCCACAGCCCTCCACCTCCCTCCCCCCCCTTCGCCCGCTCCTCCTCCGGCCCCTCGGCGACCTCAATCCCGCCGTCGCGCCCGTCGCCCCGACCTCCGCAGCCCGCCGCCCCTCCGGCGCCCCCTCCCGGCCGCCATGCCTCCCGCCGCCTGGCCGCCGCCCGCCCCGGCGTCGCCGCCCCGGCGTCCTCCCCCTCCGCGTCGCCGACCCGCCCGCCGCCACCGGCCGATCCGATCCGGCCTCGTAATCCGCGCCGTTGACCTCTTCTCCCTCTTCTTTTCCACTAAGTCTAAAATCTTTGTAATTTCGTGCAAATTTCATCATGCTATATCTTCGCATCCGTAGATCCATTTTCCGTATAATATGTCAAAATGTTCGTCTCGAAGAGTAGATCATTTCATTCCATTGCATCATTTTCATTTGAGCTCATCTTGATGCCCGAAATGCTGTTGGAAGAGTGCAAGGTGCTGATAGTTTCTGATTTTTATCAGGAGTTGCACTTTTGTTATTTTTGCTATGATTAATATGTGCATCCTATGAATTTGAGTCCTACATGAGTTTTGTAAAATGCCATGTCATCTTTCCAGTGGTATATGCCATGTATTTTTGTGATCTATGTGGTGACTAGCACAAGCATGCAAAGTAGGTGTCCTATTGTTGCTGATTTCAGCCCTGTTTTAGCTGATTTTGATGCCATGTTTGCTTGATGATACCGAGAGATCTATGCATATTTTGAGATACTTCAGTAAGGGTGTTTTGTAAAGCATGACTTGCTCTATCCATCCATGCCTTTGTTTGCAATTATGGGATGCCGTAGCTTGAGTCAATCGAGCTCTACTTTTGCTACCAAATGATTTCTGGCAGATTGTATCGTGTTATTCAATTTTGCCTAGTTTGTTATGGTTGATCCATATATGCTATGTTAGTGTTCTTGCCATTGTTGTCTTCTATGTCATGTCTTCTTGATGTATGTATGCTTAGTTTATCATTTGAGGCTCTGTGGTAGAGTGCATTGAGCTTGTTAACATGCCATCTCGTTATCAGTTTTGACATGTCAAGTTGCTGAATCTGTTAACAAGACTTTCAATATTGACATGGGTGTTACTATATTTTCTAGTCCTTTTTGGCTTATGGTCAGTAAGGGACTTTTGAAATATCTTTGATTAGATTCATGCCATGCCATGTTTTGCTATTTTAAGTTCCTGTAGCATGTAGTTTTGATGCTCTGAACATTGCAACCTGTTACTGTTTTTTGCCATGTCAGCCTGTTACTTTGAGCACTTTTGCCATGCTTGTTTGAACCTGTTATGATGTGAACTAGCCGTAGCTCAGTGCTCATCTTTGTCGAGCATCATGTTAGATCACTGCCATGTGCTTTGTTGATACGTTTGGGTGCAGTAGCAATTATTTGTTGCTTGCAAAGTCATCTGTGTTAATTTTGTCTTGTTTTGCTTGCCATTTCCAAACCGTGCATCCGATTCGGTGATCTTTATATCGATTTCAACGAAATCATCTCACCTTTCAGTGGCATGCTTGGTTTGCCAAGTTGATGCCTGGTTCATCATTACCTTCGGGCCTTTTACGCATTGCATATCCATCTCCATATCATGTCATGTTTTGCATCATGTTGATTGTGCATTGCACCGTGATTTATTTGGTTCCTTTGTTTGTGTTGTTGCTTTGGGTAGAGTCGGAGGCAGTCGTGACGAGGCCTGTTGAGACGTTTAGGATCAAGCTTTGGCAACTCGAGAACATTGCGGCAAATGATCATACCCTCAAATCACTTCTATCTTTGCTATGCTAGTTGCTCGCTCTTTTGCTATGCCTATGCTGGTGCCTACCCCTATTCATGCCACCCATATTGCCATGTCAGCCTCTAACCATCCTTTCCTAGCAAACCGTTGATTGGCTATGTTACCGCCCTTTCGCCCTCTTATAGCGTTGTTAGTTGCGGTGAAGCTGAATTTGTTCCTTGTTGGAACATGGAGATGTTTTCCTCTTTGGGAACATGTTACTTGTTGGGGATATCACAATATATATATATCTGCTATGAACACATCTATATACTTGGTAAAGGGTGGAAGGCTCGGCCTTATGCAGTGTTTTGTTCCTCTTGCCACCTAGTTTCCGTCCGGTGTTATGTTCCTTGATTTTTGTTCCTTACGGTTGGGTGATTTATGGGACCCCTTGACTTGCTTTGAATAAGACTTCCGAAAACATTGGTTTTACCATTTGCCACCTAAGCTTTTCCCGGGTTTCCGAGCCGAGGTCATCTTTATTTAACCCCGGACGGTGCTCCTTATCTGGCGAAAAAACTGCAGCGCCCCTCAAAACGGGTTTGGTTTTAGTTATGGACTGCTCATCCGGATGTGCCACGAGCGAGATATGGCAGCTCCTATGGGATTTTCGGCTGTCAGGCGGCTTCTGGTCTTGTTTTTTTGTGAAATGTCTTGTAGTCGGGATTCGAGATTGATGGGTCTTCGGTGAAGAATAATCCCGTTGACCGTGAGAGCTTATAATGGGCTAAGTTGGGACACCCGGGGGTAATATCTTTGGCCGTGCCGCGGTTATGAGGCAGATGGGAATTTGTTAATGTCGGTTGTAGATAACACAAAGATGACCTCAAATAAAATACACCTCAACGCGTGTTAACCGTGATGGTCTCTTCTCGGGTCGGAAGTGAACCGTTGTTGGAGTTATGTCGGCGTAAGTAGTTCGGATCACTTCTTGATCAATACTAGTTTCTGGTGCTTTCTTCTCTTCTCGCTCTCTTTTGCGTTGTAGCCACCATATTTGCTAGTGCTTGCGCAGTTCAATTTTACTATGTCCTCCTAAAGCTTAAATAGTCTTGATCTCGGTGGAGATTCGAGTCCCGTGGCTCGGATACTTCAAACATTGGAGGTTCCGATGAGGCGGTGCAGATGATTCCACCGAGCTCAAGTGGGAGTTCGACGAGGCGTGGTGTTACTATGTTCGTTTCGGATGATCGTGTGGCGGATTGGGGCGATTGGGATCTGTGCTAGCGTGGGGTATCTTCTTTTATTTTGGTTCCGTGTCGGACCTTGAGTGTACTGAATGATGTATGTTTAATTATGTCTTGTGGGTGGCGATTGTAAGCCAACTATGTACCTTTCTCCTTAAATTATTACATGGGTTGTGAAGATTACCTCACTTGCGACATTGCTTTCAATGCGGTTATGCCTCTAAGTCGTGCCTCGACCGTGGGAGATATACGCATCGGGGAAAAGTTGGTAATCGAGCCTTCCCGACAAGCCCCTACTAGATTGTTTTGGCGTTGTTGAGTCTAGAATGGAAAATGTTTTGAGTCTTAGGATTATATATATCGGTAGGATTCTTTTTGCTTGGTCCTTGACCTTGAGGTATCTGGCGTGAGTTTTGACTCTTCTCTTCTCAAATTTCACTAAAATTTTTTTTTAGGATCACGTGGGTATCTTGGAATCGTTCGATGGTTTTGTGGCGAACATTGTTCTTGGTGCCTCGACATTTAGGGGTTGTGGCGGTGTCCGGGGGTTGAGCTCGAGGTGTTGTCGTCACAATTTTAGTTGCAGTTCTAGAATACGAGTTTTACCGACATGAAATCTCTTTTGTGCGGTTGGTGAGATAACCTGATAGCCCGATCTTGTGGGAGTTTGGAATTGCCATGACTTGCATAACGGATGTTTTTGAAGGTCGGTACCAATTAGGATTTCTTGGTTATGTGTTGGCGGATGGATCAATTTGGATCTAGGTATTGTTAGTTTGGGTGATATATTTTGTGTCCCTTTCCCCAACACCAGATTGCATAACCGAAAGTTTGGGAGTTTATGGTAAATTCTAATAGCTTAGGGATATTCTTTCCGCAGATGTATGATTTGAGATTGGGGTTCAGCGTTTAGTGGTCCGCTCTTTCACGCGATTCGATTGGTGGAGGCGTCTTAAAGAATCCTTGGCTATGCTGATTGGGGCGTCTTGTTAGTCATTTGGCGTCCCTACGTCGTGCCGTGTGAGCCCCACCCGAACACTTTGGAAATCTCTATCATGTGTTTGTTCCGCTCATTTAGAGCCAACCTTTTGTTTTGTTGTGATATTGATTTGTTTCTAAGTCGGATGTTGTTTCCATATTATATCTAAGTGGCTTCTCACCTTAATGGATGTGTGATGTTTAACTTTGGAATTCATTCGTTCATTCTTGTTGAATGTTTATTGTGAAGACTATATGTTGCAATTTCTATCCGTTGATTCTACTTATCATTTGTCTATCAAAGGACTAGGATGTCACCCTCTCGGATGGCTCCGAGCGTGAACCGGATCGCAATGATGGGGATCGGTAATCCTCCACCTCCCCTCCACCTCCGCCTCGAGCCGGCAAGCTATTATGGCAGCCACCAATGCCAATGCTCGGATGATTTTGCAGCTCTTGCAGAACGCCGGGCAAGGCAATCAAGGCAATCAAGGTCAAGGCAACAACCAGCCACACTTTGCTACTCTCGCCGGTTTCTCGCTAATCAGCAAGTCTTTCGGTTTACGTGTTGAGGCAGCAGCGATGATTGGTTAGTGGACATCTGCAAGCACTTTGGTAGCAATGTCGGACCGAGGACTTTGTCAAGTTTGCATCGTTTCAACTCAAGGATCAAGCTTTGGTTCCACAATACAAAGATTCGGAGGAGGCGTGTCATTACAGGATGAGTTCGCCGTGATTTCCGAGCTCATCACATTCGAAAAGTGTTGTTGAGAGCAAGCGTGAGGGTTCGCAATCTCAAGCAGGGCACCATATCTCTACCAATACAATATCCAGTTCGAGCTCGCTCGTTTTGCTAAGCATTCGATGAAAGGTATGATCTTCGTTGGTGATCGAGAGGGATCTGCATTACCTCTTGTCTTTTGAGCAGATAAGTATGATGATTTCTACAACATGGCACTCAAGCAAGAAGCGGCAGCTCAAATCAGAGGCTTCTAAGAAGAGAATCGGGATCGTTCAGTCCTCCTCGTCCTCTCAAGTGGCGAAGCGGCGAAGTTTTATCGCCCCTCCTCCGTTCCTCGGCCTTACGGGAGAAGAACTTCGGTGGGCGTGGATCTTCCCACCCACCCAAAAGCTAAAGAACAAGTCTAATTCTCAAGCTCCAAGGTCAAGTGCTCCTTACCACCGTCCGCTTTAAGGGTCACCAACAAGTGTAGAAGGGTCACTATCGAACAAGTGCTTCAACGGGCGTCTTCCCCTCCTCCTCTGGAAATCTTCCGGCAATGGGTGGTCAAGCATAATCCAAATTCTGCGAAGGTCAATATGATGAATGCAGCTGGCGGAGGATTCTTGATGTGTTAATGGGTAATCTCGATTAATGATATTCCAAAAGTCTTATTTGATCTTTGGTGCATCGCATTATTTCATCTCAAGACCTTTTGTGGCTATGCATGATTTGGTTACTCAAGCTTTGCCTAGACCTTTGTCTATTGTTTCTCGGCTAAGGAGATGACTTCTCGGTTTTCGTTCGGATGTTTCTATCAAGATGGCGATTATAGATTTCTTTCTAAACCGGTGGTTCTTGGTGACTCGGACATTGATCTTATTCTCGGAATGGGGCTTTTCGGCAAAAGCTCGGCTTGATTGTGCTGCGGGGGCAATTGACTCATTCTTCTAATGATGTGATCATCTATGCCTCTTGATGAAACTATTGGTTGTTTTCTCTCAATGAGAAAGGCGAATTGAATGCCATCTCTCGATTCGTTTTGTGAGTACCAAGATGTCTTTCGGAAGAGCTTGGTATGCCTCCTCATCGGCCGATTGAGTTCGTTATCGATCTTGGCACCCGAACCCGTTTATGGCGTCCATACAAGCTTGGACCGATGGTGAAATTGAAGAAGGCTCGATGAACAAGGCGTCGGTTTGATGGAACCAGTTCATCTCCTTGGGGTTGTGGTGTTCTTTTTGTCCGGAAGAAGGATGGCTCGGACCGACTTTGTGTCGATTACCGTCCATTGAATAAGAAGACAATCAAGAACAAGTATCCACTTCCCAACATCAATGAACTTTTCGAGCAACTCAAAGGTGCTCGGTGTTCTCTAAGCTTGACCTTCTTGGGGTATCATCAGTTGCATTCGTGAACAAGATATTCCCAAAGCGCATTGAACAAGCTTTGGTTCTTATGAATATCTTGTCATGTCTTTCGGCCTCGTCAATGCTCCTCCAACTTTCTCTCGGATGATGAACTTCATATTCAATCCTTACACCAATGAATTCGTCTTGGTCTATCTTGATGATATCTTGGTCTTCTCCAAGAATAAGAAGGATCATGCCAAACATTTGCGATTGGTGCTAGACAAGCTCGAGAGTACCGTTCTATGCTAAGTTCTCCAAATGTGAATTCGGCTTGATGAAGTGCTTTATCTTGGTCATATCATCTACCCAAGGCATATTTGTTGATCCGGAAGGTGTCCGCAATTGTCAATTGGGAACCTCCTCGAATGTCAAGACTCCATACTTTCTTGGTCTTCAAGTTTTGCGAAGGTTTGTTGAGAACTTCCCAAGATTGCAAACCTTTTCCAACCTTCCGAGGGGAAGTATATCGGTCTCCCGGTGTGGCGTTGCTTTCAAGACTCTCAAAGAAAACTGTCACAGCTCCTTTACGACTCCTCTGAAATCCAAGCCTTATGAAGTGTTTGATGCTTCTCTTCAAGGTCTCGGTCTTTGTGTTAATGCAAGAGAAGAGTTGTGGCTTATACCTCTCGATTGAAGCCCAGAGAAGAACTACCCCCCGATCTTGAGTTGGCGGCGTTGTCCATGCTTTGATTACTTGGAGACATCTCTTGTTGGGAAGGAAAGTGGACATTTTCACGATCACAAGAGTCTCAAGTACATCTTCACTCAGCCTAACCTCAACCTCGGGACTCGATGGGTGAAATGATTCAAAAGTACAACCCAAGTATTGAGTATACTCGGGCAAAGCCAATGTCATTCAGGGCTTTGAGCGGGAAGCTTCTGGGAAATCTAATCCTCAAGCCCTTTCGGCCGGATCTCGAATCTTCATGCTGAATCTTCAAGTTGTTCCTCAAGGCTTTCTTGCCAACCTCATAGTATCTCCTACTTTGGAAGATCAGATTGTGAGGCTCAACTTCGGATGCCATGGTGAAGAAAGTGAAGCGTGGTATCGACAAGGGCATTTCAAGTACAAGTGCTTCCGTGTTGATGACAAAGACACTCTGTTCTTTGAGGACGGATTTGGTTCCTAAGGGTGATCGAAAAGTCATTATGAGCAAGGGCTCACAATTGCTTTATCCATTCATCCGGAAATCGAAGATGTACCATGACCTCAAGCATCATATTGGTGGACTCGAATAAGCGAAATTGCTCAATTGTGAATGAGTGTGATACGTAGAAGAGTGAAAGCGAACACCAAAGACCAGCTGGTCTCCTTCAACCTCTTGCTATTCTGAATGGAAGTTTGATCATATTGAAATGGACTTGTTGGCTTTCCAAAGTCAAGCGTGGAAATGATGCTATCTTCGTTGTCATTGACAAGCTTACTAAAGTGGCTCATTTTCTTCCTATCAAAGAATCCATCACTGCCTCGGTTGGCGATAACATCGAGTTGTCTCCTTGCCCATTCCACAATGATCTCTTGGACCGTGGCAGCATCTTTACCTCCAAGTTTTGGGAGTCTTTTGGAAGGCCATGGGCACCAACATTCGTTTCACACTTTCCATCCTCAAACAAGTGGCCAAGTTGGCGAGTTAATCAAATTCTTGAAGATATGCTCGGGGCTTGTGTCATTTCTTTTGGTTGAAGTGGGAAGATTGTCTTCCTTATCGAGTTCTCTTACAACAACACTTCAAGGAGTTGGGCAAGGCCCCATTGAAATTCTCTATGGCGAAAGTGCGTACTCCTCTCAATTGTGAGGGCAATTGAGCGCCTTCTTGGCAATGACTTGATCCGAAGCGAAGAAATGTGCAAGGTCATTTTGAGAATCTCAAAGCGCAAATCGGAAAAAACTATTTGATGATAAGCACCGTGATGTGACTTTTGAAATCGGAGACCATGTCTACCTCCTCTCTCAATGAAAGGTACTCGTCCCCGGTATCAAAGGAAGCTTGCCCCTAGATCGTGGGTCCTTTCAAGATCATTGGGAAAAAAGCGATCTAGCCTATCAACAGCTTCCATCCAACTTTGCAAGCGTGCGATGTGTTTCCGTGTCACGCCAAAGTGCTTCAAGACTCTGGCGCACTATCAACGAAGAATTGACCTTCAAAAGATCTCTCTTATCAACACCCGTTGCTATTCTTGAAGAAACCGGCCAAGACTGAACAAGTCAATCAAATTCCAAAGTGAAGTGGTCACACCATTCCGAGAAGCTACGGGGCGCGAGGATCACCTCCGTTCTTGGAGTTTTTTAATCGGGGAGTTCTTTTTTTTCCCCCCCCCCGGGGGGGTTTAAGATTTCCCTGGGGGGTTTTCTTCTTTTGAGTGGTTATTTTAACACGTGATTTCATTTTGTCTCGATTCGGCATTTTCCGTTTGTTTTGAATCCCCTCCTTTGGGTCCTTTTCTTTTTCCGTGTGGGTTTAAATTTCTCAAAGGCCGATTTGCATCCTTGGTTAAACCCAGAACCCGGCAATTTTCTTTGGGCCGTTTGGATCGCATTAACCCCCAAAGGCCCTTTTAAGTTCGCCCAAACCCTCCAAAACAGCCCAATAACCCTTAACACCCCAGCCCCGTCGTTGTCAGATCGTTGGAAACTCACCCATTTACTTTACTCCTCTTTATTTAAGCAAACCCCAAAACCATATCCTCTAAACCTAAAACTCCCGGCGCGGAACCGTCCCCTTTGGCCTCCCCCCCCGCCCCCAAATCCGGCCTCCCCCCGCCTGCCCGCCCGGCCTTGACCGCGCCCCAGGCCCCTCCCGCCCGCCCCCTTGCCCCTCCTCCGGCCCCACGGCCCTCCCTCCCGCCCGCCCCGTCGCCCGCCTCCCCCCCGCCCGCCGCCTCACCCAGCCGCCGGCCCCCAAACCCCGCGCCCCCGCCCGGGCGCCCCCGCCTGCCCCGTCCCCGCCCCCGGCGCCCCCCAGGCGTCCCCCCCGCCCGCCCCCACGGCCGATCGATCCGGCCCGTAATCCGCCGTTGACCTCTTCTCCCTTCTTTTCCACCAAGTCTAAAATCTTTGTAATTTCCAAATTTCATCATCTATATCTTGCATCCGTAGATCCATTTTTCGGTATAATATGTCAAAATGTTCGTCTCGAAGAGTAGATCATTTCATTCCATTGCATCATTTTCATTTGAGCTCATCTTGATGCCCGAAATGCTGTTGGAAGAGTGCAAGGTGCTGATAGTTTCTGATTTTTATCAGGGTTGCACTTTTTTATTTTGCTATGATTAATATGTGCATCCTTGAATTTGAGTCCTACATGAGTTTTGTAAAATGCCATGTCATCTTTCCAGTGGTATATGCCATGTATTTTTGTGATCTATGGTGACTAACAAGCATGCAAAGTAGGTGTCCTATTGTTGCTGATTTCAGCCCTGTTTTAGCTGATTTTGATGCCATGTTTGTTGATGATCCAGAGATCTATGCATATTTTGAGATACTTCAGTAAGGGTGTTTTTAAAGCATGACTTGCTCTATCCATCCATGCCTTTGTTTGCAATTATGGGATGGTAGCTTGAGTCAATCGAGCTCTACTTTTGCTACCAAATGATTTCTGGCAGATTGTATCGTGTTATTCAATTTTGCCTGTTGTTTGGTTGATCCATATATGCTATGTTAGTGTTCTTGCCATTGTTGTCTTCTATGTCATGTCTTCTTGATGTATGTAGTTTTTATCATTTGAGGCTCTTGTGGTGCATTGAGCTTGTTAACATGCCATCTCGTTATCATTTTACATTCAAGTTGCTGAATCTTTAACAAGACTTTCAATATTGAATTTTTATATTTTCTAGTCCTTTTTCTTTTGTAAATTTTAAATTGCTTTGATTTCACCTGCCATGTTTTGTATTTTAAGTTCCGACATTATTTTGATGCTTGTTTGCAAGTTACTGTTTTTTGCCATGCCAGCCTGTTACTTTAGCATTTTGCCATGTTGTTTGAACCTGTTTATTAATGCCGTGTGTGTTCTTTGTGAGCACATGGTGACAGCCTGTGCTTTTTGATAGTTTGGGGCATAAGCAAATTTGTTCTTGAAATCATCATCTTTAATGGCAGTTTGCCCTCTTTTTTCTTGCCATTTCCCCGTGCTCCATTCTGTCATACATTTCCAAATCATCTCACCTTTCTGGCACTTGGTTTGCCAAGTTGTCCTGGTTATCTTTTATTCCGGGCCTTTTTCCTTGTTGACTAATTGTCTTTTTGACATGTTATTGTGATTCACTATTTATTTGGTTCCTTTTTTGTGTTGTTGCTTTGGGTGGTCGACATCGTAACGGGAGCCTTTGAAACGTTTTGGGTGTTTGGAACCGGAACATTGCGGAAAAGATGTCAACCCCAAATTTTACTTTGCACTAGGGCTTTTTCCCTTCGCGAGCCTCCACTTTTTAACCCCCATTTCCAGTCGCCCAACCACCTTTCCTAGCAAACCTTGATTGGTATGTTACGCTTCGGGCCCCCAAGCGTTGTTAGTTGCGGGAAGTGAATTTTTCCTTGTTAACTGGAATGTTGTTCCCTTTTGGGAAATGATTCTTGGGGATATCCTATATAATATATTGCTAGTTAACTTATATACTTGGAAAGGGTGGAAGGCTGGTTTGAAGTGTTTTGTTCCCCTTTGACCTATTTCCTCAACGTGTTAGCCTTGTTTTTGTTCCTTACGGTTGGGTATTTATGGGACCCCCTTGACATTGTTTGAATGCTGTCCCCGCCCCTTGGTTTTACCATTTGCCCCTAAGCTTTTCCCGGGTTTCAAAGCCGGGTCTCTTTATTTAACCCCGGCCAGTCTCCATGCGGCGAATAAAGTCGGGCCCCTCAAGGCAACGAGGGTTTGGTTTTAGTTGTTGGATGATCCGGATGTGCCCGAGGGCGAGATATGTAGCTTTGGGATTTCGGCTTCGGGGTTCTTGGTTTGTTTTATTCTTTGTCGTGCCTTGTAGCCCGGGATTCCCAATTATCGGGTTTGTGAAGAATAATCCCTTGACCTGGGCTTTAATGGGCTAAGTTGGGCACCCTGGGGAATATTTTGCCGGCCCGGGTTAAAGTAATTTTTAAGTGGTTGTAGTAACCGATACCTCAAATAAATCACCCAACTTGAAGGTGGTTTTCCGGGAGTCCGGGTAACTGAGTTGGGACGGGTAAATTCAGGAATTTTGATCAAACAGTTTTCCACCGGCTTTGCTTTTTTCCGTTTTTTGGTTGAGCCACCATATTTGCGATAAACTTGCGTTCAATTTTAAATGTTCCAAAGCTTAAAAGTTTGTCTTTAGAGCACCCGTGCTCAGATATTCAAACATTCATTCCTGGGCTCGGTGATTCCACCGAGTCAAGTGGGAGTTCGACGAGGGGTGGTCTTCATGCTTCTGACATAGTGGCCCCGTTGGGGCGATTAAACTGTGGCACTTTTGGGGTACTTCTTTATTTTTCCTGGTGGATTGAGGGTCTGAAGTGTTTTTAATTATTCGTGTGGCGGGCGGTAAGCCAACATGACCTTTCTCCCTTAAATTATTAATGGGTTGTGTAAGAACCTCAGGACATTGCTTTAATGGGATGTTAATCGGCCTCACCTGGGGATAACCCGCCCAAAGGGTTCAACAATTTTATCTTCCAACCTCAATTGTTGTTGTTAAGAATTTTAAACATTTTGGAGAAAGGGGGTTTCAGGACCCTCCGGGAACATGCGGTCAAACAACCTGGTAAACTTCAAGAAAATATTTGGGTACAACCCCGTAATTACTAACTCAAACAACTTGCTTTTGAAAAGCGAATTATCATGGGATTACAAACCCAATCTAATCAGGTGCCCAAATCTAGGACATAATTTAGGTAGGTTTAATAACCAACAGCTAAGGGGAATTTGTCCTTTACGCCAAAAAATTGCCGGGGAGATTTCAAATCACAATTATTTGGCCGGTTGCTCAACGGCAAAATGGCAATGATTGAGAAATCCTGCCAAGAATTTGGGGTTGGCAACCATACACTTAAAAGATGGCAATATGGTAACAGAATAAAACGGATGGCACTTTGTCTGGGAATAAAGACCCAATCCTAAAATGGATGAAAGCTAGGTTTTCTTAAACCCGGAAAAGGAAAAAAGGAGAAAATGAAAACCCTTTTCAAGATGGAAGGGGCCAATAAGGTTATTTAAGGAAGTTAAAAGAAGCCCCTTCGGTTCCTTTTTCACAATAAATTCCTAAACATTTAACAAAAGGCCCCTTTTTTCTTTTAAAGGGAAACCCAACAAACCCCGAAAACCAATTTGGGCTTTGGGGTAAATCCCTCTTGGAAGGGGCGGTGGGGAACTCCCAATACCATTGTTTCAGGGACCCCCGGATCTTTAGTTCCAACAACCGGGAAAATCCTAAGCCCATTTTGTTAACCAAAACATCCCAAAAAATTTAAATATCAACTTTTGGACCCTCACGCCGGGTAAATTCCACCGGTGGTCCCCTAAAACCATGGCAGGACCGTTTTTTGGCGGGGGGTCTTTTTGGGCCTCACCGTAATGGAATAGTTTTGTAAAAAAGCTAGCACCAATATGGAAAAAAGAACAACAATTCCCTTTCGTTTTGAAAAGCCATTTGGTTGGTTTTCATCGGGCCCGTATATCGGGGCCTGGCCCCAACATGAAAAATACTTTGGACCCGGTATTCCCGGGGAATATTTTTTTGGCCCTTTTTGAGCCCTTGACAAAAAGGGGAACTTCGGAAAGGGAATAACACCGCCCGACATTTCCCGGAAGGGCAGGGACCCTAGGGGAGCAAGGTGAAAAAACAAACAAACCGGAAAACCCGATCAAGTGTCCAAGCGGTAGTCTTGGGCTAGCGGACTCCGGTGAACCGGGTGTGGGACTACTATCGCTCGGAGCAGACTACATTTCCCCAATGAGAGGCTGCCAAGGATAAACAACTAGTTTGTGGATCCCACATACCAAGCATTTCAAACATACACACAATATCTCAATATGTTAAATCTGAGGCATCACAACATAACCTCACTCGATATTATTCATTGGCTCGAAGCGAGAAATTACAAACATGGGTCTCATGACCCCACCGAAACATACAAGTCAAAGCACAAGCGGAAGCTAAACATTGAACGGACAACTATAAATGGAAAAGGTGAAGCGACTATCTACCAAATCTGCGAGGCACAAGATCGTAGCGAGGTAACAAGCTAATAAGTCAAAGCGGAACTACTAAGCGAGGCCGCGTCTCTAAAAAAATAGAATAAAAACGTGAGTACAATTGTACTCAGCAAGACTTATCGAACTAACTACATATGCATCATTATCAAAAGGGGTGGTGGAGTTTGTGCGCAAACCAGCTTTGACTTGGCTATCTGAACTCTTTGAAGTAACTCTTTTGAGGTGGGCGCTGGTCCACATTCACCATGGCAATACACCACTATGGACCGCTCCGTCTCCCTCGAGCGCCATCCGCACTCCGCTTATCTTGCGCATTTTGGTATCCACTTTCACTTGTCTATGTGGTAGAAACCAAGTCCTTCTCCGTGGACCGGCTATTGAATAGATCATATTAAACCCTGCGGTGTCTTCTTCACATGCCTCACCACTTACCGCCGTTTACGACATTTCGGCAACCTCGAAGCCGCGTGGGTGTCGGCCCCTACCTAAACACTCAAATCCCTAGTCGGGTTTATCGCCTATTGGGTTCCATCCGGGGGTCGGCGGTTTCCCTACACCCGACGATGTTGCGGGGTTCGAGATATAAGCCTTTCGGTACACGACCCCGTGCCTCCCAAACAACCCACCCCTAAGGTCCGTTGCGTCTTTGACATCTACAAACACGAAACTACTTGCAACTCCCGGATGAGGACAAGGGTGGTCAAGCGAGAGGTCCATTGGTTTGGGCCCAATCGTGGTAATGGCTATCATGGATCCAAACACGAACTCAGTTCGAGGGGCGGCTTGAAAACCCCCTGTACTCCTACATGGCCCTCACCTCCTTTACCTCGTGTTCACACATAGCTCATACCAATAGGACATGTTCTAACATTTCCAATTCATTCCCGATGAATGGACCGACTCAACTCTAAGCGTGAGGCATGACAAACAAGCATAAATGAGTAGGCACAACTGGCTCAAACAACTCCTACTCATGCTAGTGGGTTTCATCTAATTCGTGGAATGACGGTCATGCAAAGGATCAAGGGTTCAGCTACGGCAAGTAAACATGAGTCGTTGTTGTCCTAATGCATAAAATAGAGCAGGAGGCGGAGAGTGGGATTTATCGGAATGAACAAGGGGTTTTGCTTGCAGGCCCGAAGATAATATAGTTCTTCCGGTGTCCGAACTCATATGGTTTCCCGTCTCGAGAGGGACAATTACCGGCAAACAAGAGAACACAATCAATGCAATGCACATACATGATGCATGATCATGTTAAGGTACTGAATTCACCTAATGCAATAATGTCCAAGTTAGTTGAAGTGGAATTCAAACAAGGTTGAATTCCAACTCAAATCTATTTCATAACTTACCTAATCATGATTCATCCTATTCAGTGAGGTTAACTTGTTCAAACATGCATGATCATGGCATAAACAGATTCTTCATATTTTTTGATCATTTTCATATATAAATTATTTCCATCCAGTTACGGTTGAATTTATATGATTTTTAAAGTTTAAGTATTTTAAAATTTTTTAAATTAAATCCGAAACCTAATTA
Source organism: Aegilops longissima (assembly GCA_021605205.1). Classification (NCBI taxonomy): domain Eukaryota; kingdom Viridiplantae; phylum Streptophyta; class Magnoliopsida; order Poales; family Poaceae; genus Aegilops; species Aegilops longissima. The sequence goes on along the minus strand of JAHIAM010006555.1, from coordinate 37,487 downwards.
TGGCGTCACTGACGTCAATGTGGCGTCCGGGGTCAAAGGCGTCAGGTCAAACGGCGTGTGGGGCCCCACGTCGATGTGAAAGGCTAATCCCCTTACCGGGCTTTACGCCGGGATTGATGGGGGTTAGGGTGGGGATTAGTCCTAATGGTGGCCGCGGCATTGGGGGCGGCGACCACCCCTGGCTCGCCAGTTGGGCTAAACCCTGGTAGGAGGCACCGAGAACCGTGCCGCTTGCCTGAGGGCTAAGCGGGAAGGGTCGGGGTGGCGGAATCTGGGGAAGTGAGCTCGGCCCAGGGCTCAGCGGAAGTGTCGGCCTTCTGTGCACAAAAGGGAAAAGCGGAGGGTTCCTGCTCCAGGAGTCTCAGCATTCGCTCCGGCTGGCGAGGGGCTATGGCATGGCCCCCATGCAGCGTGAGTTCTTGTCTGCAGCTATAGACTCTAACGAGAAAAAAGGGGTTTTCAGGGCCACCGGGGTCGGAGGGAAATCGGTGAGCTCGGGAGGTCTGGCGGGCCCGAATCGACAGGGGCTCGGGTGCAGTTGAAAAGGCAGGGGCGCTTCGAGGTGTTTAATCCGTGGGTCGGGGAGGTCAGGGCGGAGCTCTTGACGCCCCGGGAGGCAAAGGGGAAGCGGTGGCGTGACTCGGCGGTGGCGGGAACCGCTGGTCGCGTGAGGGAAAGGGAAGGAAGGGAGGTGGGAGGTGAGAGGGGGGGCGGTGGCGCTGGGGGGCGTCAGGCGTCGGGTGAACGGGCGAGGAGCTTGCGGGCGCGCGTCTTGGGGCAGCCCTCCCGGGGAGGAGGAAGCGAAGGGAGGAGGCGGTGGTGGGCTGGGCGGCTGGAGTGGGCCGCGTGGGGAGGAGAAGGAAAATGGGCGGTTGGGCGCCGAGCGGTGGTGAGCCCCTTTCCTTTATTTTTTTTCTATTTTGCAGTTTGTTTTTGATCATTTTAAAACCAAATCAATTTTATAAATCCTGAAAATATTCCGGGCACTTTCTGAATTATTTCTATGGCCTAAAATACTTTCAACATTATTTGAGCATTTAAATTATTTATAGTGTTTAAATGCCCAAAGTCAAATAGTTTAAGATTTAATTCAAAAATCCAGGAATGACCTATAAGATATTTCATCATTTTTGGAAGGGCTTTCACCTTTATCCATTAATCATGAACATTTTCACGGGCATTTTGGGATTATTGAAAATGGTTTTATTGAACCTATTCAAAGATGACCTCAAATAAAATACACATCAACAAGTGTGTAACCGTGATGGTCTCTTCTCGTGGAGTCCGGAAGTGAACACGGTTGTTGGAGTTATGTCGGCGTAAGTAGTTCAGGATCACTTCTTGATCAATACTAGTTTCTCGACCGTGCTTTGCTTCTCTTCTCGCTCTCTTTTGCGTTGTAGCCACCATATTTGCTAGTCGCTTGCTGCAGTTCAATTTTACTACCATGTCCTCCCTAAAGCTTAAATAGTCTTGATCTCGCGGGTGTGAGATTGCTGAGTCCCGTGGCTCACAGATACTTCAAACAGTTGCGAGGTTCCGATGAGGCGGTCAGATGATTCCACCGAGCTCAAGTGGGAGTTCGACGAGGAACGTGGTCGTTACTATGTTCGTTTCCAGATGATCGATGAGTGGTGCCCAGTTGGGACGATTCGGGATCTGTGCTAGCTTTGGGGTATCTTCTTTTATTTTGGTTCCGTAGTCGGACCTTGAGTGTACTCAATGATGTATGTTTAATTATGTCTTGTGTGGCGTGGCGATTGTAAGCCAACTATGTACCTTTCTCCCTTAAATTATTACATGGGTTGTGTGAAGATTACCTCACTTGCGACATTGCTTTCAATGCGGTTATGCCTCTAAGTCGTGCCTCGACACGTGGGAGATATAGCCGCATCGGGGGCGTTACAAGTTGGTAATCAGAGCCTTCCCCGACTTAGGAGCCCCTACTAGATTGTTTGCTGACGTTGTTGAGTCTAGAATGGAAAATGTTTTGAGTCTTAGGATTATATATATCGGAGAGTAGGATTCTTTTGCTTCCCAGTCCCTTCGACCTTCTGGTGAGGTATCCTGACGTAGAGTTTTGACTCTTCTCTTCTCAAATTTCACTAAAATTTTTTTTAGGATCACGTGGGTATCTTGGAATCGTTCCGATGGTTTTGTGACGAGAACATTGTTCTTGGTGCCTCCTGACATTTAGGGGTTGTGGCAGTGTCCCGGGGAGTTGAGCTCCGAGGTGTTGTCGTCACAATTTTATCGTTGCAGTTCTGGAATACCTGAGTTTTACCGACATCGAAATCTCTTTTGTGCAGTTGTTGGTGAGATAACCCTGATAGCCCAGTACTGTGGCGAGTGCGGGAGTATTGCCATGACTTGCATAACGGATGTTTTTCGAAGGTCGAGGTACACGATTTCCGAGGATTTCTTGGTTATGTGTTGACGGATGGATACAGCTGGATCTAGGTATTGTTAGTTTGGGTGATATATTTTGTGTCCCCTGTATCCCCAACACCAGATTGCATAACCAGAAAGTTTCGGGAGTTTATAGGTGGGAATTCTAGTAGCTTACAGGATATTCTTTCCGACAGATGTATGATTTGAGATTGGGGTTCAACGTTTAGTGGTCCGCTCTTTCACGGTCGATTTACAGTGGTCGCGAGACGTCTTAAAGAATCCTTGGCTATGCTGATTCGGGGACGTCTTGTTAGTCATTCGTGACGTCCGCTATACGTCGTGCCCGTGTGAGCCCCACCACGAACACTTTGAGCGAAATCTCTATCATGTGTTTGTTCCGGCTCATTTTAGCAGCCAACCTTTTGTTTTCAGTTGTGATATTCGATTTGTTTCTAAGTCAGATGTTGTTTCCATATCTATATCTAAGTGGCTTCTCACCTTAATGGATGTGTGATGATTAACTTTGGAATTCATTCGTTCATTCTTGTTCGAATGTTTATTGTGAAGACTATATGTTGCAATTTCTATCCGTTGATTCTACTTATCATTTGTCTATCAAAGGACTAACGGATGTCACCCTCTCGAGATGGCTCCGCCAGCGCTGCCTCAACCCGGATCGCAATGATGGGGATCACGAATCCTCCACCTCCACCTCCACCTCCGCCTCGGAAGCACGGCAAGCTATTATGGCAGCCACCAATGCCAATGCTCGATGATTTTGCAGCTCTTGCAAGAAGCGTACTCGAGGGCAAGGCAATCAAGGCAATCAAGGTCAAGGCAACAACCAGCCACACTTTGCTACTCTCGGCGGTTTCTCGCTAATCAGCGAAGTCTTTCGGTTTACGTGTTGAGGCAGCAGACGCCGATGATTGGTTAGTGGACATCTGCAAGCACTTTGACAGTAGCAATGTCGGACACGAGGACTTTGTCAAGTTTGCATCGTTTCAACTCAAGGATCAAGCTGCTGAGTGGTTCCAGCAATACAAAGATTCCAGAGGAGGTCGTGTCATTACAGGATGAGTTCGCCGTGATTTCGAGCTCATCACATTCGAAAAGTGTTGTTGAGAGCAAGCGTGAGGAGTTCCGCAATCTCAAGCAGGGCACCATGTCTGTCTATCAATACAATATCCAGTTCGAGCTCGCGCTTCGTTTTGCTAAGCAAGGCGTTCTCGATGAAAGGAGTATGATCTATCGATTCGGTGGTGTCGAGAGAGGATCTGCAATTACCTCTTGTGCTGTTTGAGCGAGATAAGTATGATGATTTCTACAACATGGCACTCAAGCAAGAAGCGGCACAGCTCAAATGCGAGGCTTCTAAGAAGAGAATCGGGATGCAGTTCAGTCCTCCTCGTCCTCTCAAGTGGCAGCCAAGCAGCGAAGTTTTATCTGCCCCTCCTCCGTTCCGTCGGCCTTACCAGTGAGAAGAACTCAGGTGGGCGTGGATCTTCCCACCCACCCAACCCAAGCTACAAGAACAAGTCTAATTCTCAAGCTCCAAGGTCAAGTGCTCCTTACCACCGTCCGCTTTACGAGGTCACTTGCAACAAGTGTCGGCAGAAGGGTCACTATCTAACAAGTGCTTCAACCAGAGGCGTCTTCCGCCTCCTCCTCTGTGAAATCTTCCAGCAATGCAAAGGTCAAGCATAATCCAAATTCTGCGAAGGTCAATATGATGAATGCAGCTCAGCGGAGGATTCTTCGATGTGTTAATGGGTAATCTCTCGATTAATGATATTCCTGCAAAAGTCTTATTTGATCTTTGGTGCATCGCATTATTTCATCTCAAGACCTTTTGTGGCTATGCATGATTTGGTTACTCAAGCTTTGCCTAGACCTTTGTCTATTGTTTCTCGGCTAAGGAGATGACTTCTCGAGTTTTCGTTCGGATGTTTCTATCAAGATGGGCGATTATAGATTTCTTTCTAAACCAAGGTTCTTGGTGACTCGGACATTGATCTTATTCTCGGAATGGATGGCTTTATCAAGCACAAAGCTCAGCTTGATTGTGCTGCGTGGAAATTCAATTGACTCATTCTTCTAATGATGTGATCATCTATGCCTCTCGTGATGAAACTATTCGGTTGTTTTCTCTCAATGAGAAGGGCGAATTGAATGCCATCTCTCGATTCGATCGTTTGTGAGTACCAAGATGTCTTTCGGAAGAGCTTCCGGTATGCCTCCTCATCGGCCGATTGAGTTCGTTATCGATCTTGAGCACGCATCGAACCCGTTTGTAAGCGTCCATACAAGCTTGGACCTGATGAGCTGAGGAATTGAAGAAGCAGCTCGATGAACAAGAGCGTCTGGTTTGATCGGACCGAGTTCATCTCCTTGGGGTTGTGGTGTTCTTTTGTCCGGAAGAAGGATGGCTCGGACCGACTTTGTGTCGATTACCGTCCATTGAATAAGAAGACAATCAAGAACAAGTATCCACTTCCCAACATCAATGAACTTTTCGAGCAACTCAAAGGTGCTACGGTGTTCTCTAAGCTTGACCTTCGTATGGGGTATCATCAGATTCGCATTCGTGAACAAGATATTCCCAAGACAGCATTCGAACAAGCTTTGGTTCTTATGAATATCTTGTCATGTCTTTCGGCCTCGTCAATGCTCCTCCAACTTTCTCTCGGATGATGAACTTCATATTCAATCCTTACACCAATGAATTCGTCTTGGTCTATCTTGATGATATCTTGGTCTTCTCCAAGAATAAGAAGGATCATGCCAAACATTTGCGATTGGTGCTAGACAAGCTCGAGAGTACCAATTCTATGCTAAGTTCTCCAAATGTGAATTCGGCTTGATGAAGTGCTTTATCTTGGTCATATCATCTCTGCCAAGGGCATCGCTGTTGATCCCAGAAGGTGTCCGCAATTGTCAATTGGGAACCTCCTCGTAATGTCAAGCAGCTCCGCAGCTTTCTTGGTCTTGCAAGTTATTGCGAAGGTTTGTTGAGAACTTCTCCAAGATTGCAAAGCCTCTTTCCAACCTTCTCCGAAGCGGTGAAGTATGTCGGTCTCCCGAGTGTGGCGTTGCTTTCAAGACTCTCAAAGAGAAACTCGTCACAGCTCCTGTTCTGACTCCTCCTGATGAATCCAAGCCTTATGAAGTGTTCTGTGATGCTTCTCTTCAAGGTCTCGGTGCTGTGTTAATGCAAGAGAAGAGAGTTGTGGCTTATACCTCTCGCCAGATTGAAGCCCAGCGAGAAGAACTACCCCACTCACGATCTTGAGTTGGCGGCAGTTGTCCATGCTTTGATTACTTGGAGACATCTCTTGTTGGGAAGGAAAGTGGACATTTTCACTGATCACAAGAGTCTCAAGTACATCTTCACTCAGCCTAACCTCAACCTCGGTGCAGACTCGATGGGTCGAAATGATTCAAGAGTACAACCCAAGTATTGAGTATACTCGGGCAAAGCCAATGTCATTCTGACGCTTTGAGCAGGAAAGCTTATCGCAATGCCTAATCCTCAAGCCCTTTCACCGGATCTCGTGAATCTTTCCGCAAGCTGAATCTTCAAGTTGTTCCTCAAGGCTTTCTTGCCAACCTCATAGTATCTCCTACTTTGGAAGATCAGATTCGTGAGGCTCAACTTCTGGATGCCATGGTGAAGAAAGTGAAGCGTGGTATCGACAAGGGCATTTCAAGTACAAGTGCTTCCGTGTTGATGACAAAGACACTCTGTTCTTTGAGGACGGATTGTGGTTCCTAAGGGTGATCTGAGAAAAGTCATTATGAGCGAGGCTCACAATTCGCTTCTATCCATTCATCCCGGAAATATTAAGATGTACCATGACCTCAAGCAGTCATATTGGTGGACTCGAATGAAGCGAGAAATTGCTCAATTCGTGAATGAGTGTGATGTCTGTAGAAGAGTGAAAGCAGAACACCAAAGACCAGCTGGTCTCCTTCAACCTCTTGCTATTCCTGAATGGAAGTTTGATCATATTGAAATGGACTTCGTGATGGCTTTCCAAAGTCCAAGCGTGGAAATGATGCTATCTTCGTTGTCATTGACAAGCTTACTAAAGTGGCTCATTTTCTTCCTATCAAAGAATCCATCACTGCAGCTCGGTTGGCGAGCTATACACCTCGAGATTGTCTCCTTGCACGGCATTCCACAAGTGATCTCTTCTGACCGTGGCAGCATCTTTACCTCCAAGTTTTGGGAGTCTTTTGTAAGGCCATGGGCACCAACATTCGTTTCAAAGACAGCTTTCCATCCTCAAACAAGTGGCCAAGTTGAGCGAGTTAATCAAATTCTTGAAGATATGCTCGGGGCTTGTGTCATTTCTTTCGTATGAAGTGGGAAGATTGTCTTCCTTATGCCGAGTTCTCTTACAACAACAGCTTCCAAGCGAGTTCGGGCAAGGCCCCATTCAAATTCTCTATGGCGAAAGTGCGTACTCCTCTCAATTGGTGCGAGACAGGTGAGCGCCGGCTTCTTGGCAATGACTTGATCACGAAGCGTAAGAAATGTGCAAGGTCATTCGTGAGAATCTCAAAGCCGCATAATCGCGCCAAAAGAGCTATTATGATGATAAGCACCGTGATGTGACTTTTGAAATCGGAGACCATGTCTACCTCCGCGTCTCTCAATGAAAGGTACTCGTCGCTCCCGGTATCAAAGGAAGCTTGCCCCTAGATCGTGGGTCCTTTCAAGATCATTGGGAAAAGAGGCGATCTCGCCTATCAACGAGCTTCCATCCAACTTTGCAAGCGTGCGATGTGTTTCACGTGTCACAGCTTCGCAAGTGCTTCAAGACTCTGAGCGCACTATCAACTTCAAGAGATTGACCTTCAAGAAGATCTCTCTTATCATGAGCACCCGTTGCTATTCTTGAAGAAACCGGCGCAAGACTCGCAACAAGTCAATCAAATTCCTGAAAGTGAAGTGGTCACACCATTCCGACCGAGAAGCTACCGGGCGCGAGGATCACCTCCGTTCGAGTATCCGGAGTTCTTTCAGTCCTAGATCTCGGGGCGAGATCCTCTTGTAGTGGTGGAGTGTTGTAACACCCGGTAGTAACTTTCCATATTTGTAACTCCGACTCTTGCCATTTTCGCATTGATATATGATATTCCCTCCGTGGTTGGGTTTTCTTCTTTTGCATTTTGTCCGTGTCATGCATTTTATTTTATGTCATCATGCATCGCATTTGCATACGTGTTCGCCTCATGATTCGAGCATTTTCCGTTGTCCGTTTTGCAATCCGACACTCCTATCTCCCCGGCGGTCCTTTTACGTTTTTCCGTGTGCGGGTATTAAATCTTCTCGAAATGGACCGAGGTTTGTCTAGTGGCCTTGGTATAACACCGGAGACCACGGTCAAGTTTGGTCATTTGGAGCTCGTTTGGTACTCCAGCGGTTAACCGCACCTTCGCAAAGGCCTCTTTTAAGTTGCAGCCCAACACCCTCCAAAACAGCCCAATAACCCATCTAAGTCACCTCCATGCTCTCCGTCGTTCGATCACGATCGTGTGGTAAAAACTACACCTCATTTGGACTCTCCTAGCTCCTCTATGCCTATTTAAGCAAACCCCCGAAAATCCGGATCATCCTCTTCCGAAACCTAAAAACTGCCTCACATACGCGGACACGTCCGCCACACGACAGATCCGCCGCCGCCCGCGCCAATCGGGGGCGCCACGTGGCCGCCGCCGCCACCGCCATGGGCCCATGAGCCCACCACCAGGCCGCCCTCCGGCCCGCTCCCTCCTCGCCCGCCCCCTCGCCCGCTCCTCCTCCGGCCCCTCGCCGGCGACCTCAAATCCGCCGTCGCGCCCGTCGCCACCGACCTCCGACCAAGCCCGCCGCCGCCCTCCACCGCCGCTGCCTTCCGCTCCTCGACCACCATGGCCTCCAGCCCGCGCCATGGCGCCATTGCCGCTCGCCGTCCGTCCGCCCCACCAGGCGTCCTCCCTCACCGGCCGTCGCCCGACCCGCCGCCGCCACCGGCCGATCCGATCCGCCTCGTAATCCGCGCCGTTGACCTCTTCTCCTCTTCTTTTCCACTAAGTCTAAAATCTTTGTAATTTCGTGCAAATTTCATCATGCTATATCTTCGCATCCGTAGATCCATTTTTCGCGTATAATATGTCAAAATGTTCGTCTCGAAGAGTAGATCATTTCATTCCATTGCATCATTTTCATTTGAGCTCATCTTGATGCCCGAAATGCTGTTGGAAGAGTGCAAGGTGCTGATAGTTTCTGATTTTTATCAGGAGTTGCACTTTTGTTATTTTTGCTATGATTAATATGTGCATCCTATGAATTTGAGTCCTACATGAGTTTTGTAAAATGCCATGTCATCTTTCCAGTGGTATATGCCATGTATTTTGTGATCTATGTGGTGACTAGCACAAGCATGCAAAGTAGGTGTCCTATTGTTGCTGATTTCAGCCCTGTTTTAGCTGATTTTGATGCCATGTTTGCTTGATGATACCGAGAGATCTATGCATATTTTGAGATACTTCAGTAAGGGTGTTTTGTAAAGCATGACTTGCTCTATCCATCCATGCCTTTGTTTGCAATTATGGGATGCCGTAGCTTGAGTCAATCGAGCTCTACTTTTGCTACCAAATGATTTCTGGCAGATTGTATACGTGTTATTCAATTTTGCCTAGTTTGTTGTGGTTGATCCATATATGCTATGTTAGTGTTCTTGCCATTGTTGTCTTCTATGTCATGTCTTCTTGATGTATGTATGCTTAGTTTATCATTTGAGGCTCTGTAGTGAGTGCATTGAGCTTGTTAACATGCCATCTCGTTATCAGTTTTTGACATGTCAAGTTGCTGAATCTGTTAACAAGACTTTCAATATTGACATGGGTGTTACTATATTTTCTAGTCCTTTTTGGCTTATGGTCAGTAAGGGACTTTTGAAATATGCTTTGAGTAGATTCATGCCATGCCATGTTTTGCTATTTTAAGTTCCTGTAGCATGTAGTTTTGATGCTCTGAACATTGCAACCTGTTACTGTTTTTTTGCCATGTCCAGCCTGTTACTTTGAGCACTTTTGCCATGCTTGTTTGAACCTGTTATGATGTGAACTAGCCGTAGCTCAGTGCTCATCTTTTGTCGAGCATCATGTGTAGATCACTGCCATGTGCTTTGTTGATACGTTTGGGTGCAGTAGCTTAATTATTTGTTGCTTGCAAAGTGGCATCATGCTGTTAATGGCAGATTTGCGCCAATCTTGTTTTGCTTGCCATTTCAAAACCGTGCATCCGATTCCGTGATCTTTATATCGATTTCAACGAAATCATCTCACCTTTCAGTGGCATGCTTGGTTTGCCAAGTTGATGCCTGGTTCATCATTTACCTTCCGGGCGCATATACGCATTGCATATCGCATCTCGCATATCATGTCATGTTTTGCATCATGTTGATTGTGCATTGCACCGTGATTTATTGTGGTTCCTTTGTTTGTGTTGTTGCTTTGGGTAGAGTCGGAGACGAGTACGTGAACGAGGAGCCTGTTGAGAACGCTTTCGAGGATCAAGCTTTCGCAACTCGAGAACATTGCGAGCAAGATGATCATACCCTCGAAATCACTTCTATCTTTGCTATGCTAGTTGCTCGCTCTTTTGCTATGCCTATGCTGCGATGCCTACCACTTGCTATATCATGCCACCCATATTGCCATGTCAGCCTCTAACCATCCTTTCCTAGCAAACCGTTGATTGGCTATGTTACCGCTTCGCTCAGCCCCTCTTATAGCGTTGTTAGTTGCAGGTGAAGCTGAATTTGTTCCTTGTTGGAACATGGAGATGTTGTTCCTCTTTGGGAACATGATTACTTGTTGGGGATATCACAATATATATATATATCTGCTATGCTTAACACATCTATATACTTGGTAAAGGGTGGAAGGCTCGGCCTTATGCCTGGTGTTTTGTTCCACTCTTGCCACCCTAGTTTCCGTCATACCGGTGTTATGTTCCTTGATTTTTCGTTCCTTACACGGTTGGGTGATTTATGGGACCCCCTTGACAGTTCGCTTTGAATAAGACTCGTCCAGCAAGCCCAACATTGGTTTTACCATTTGCCACCTAAGCTTTTTCCCCCGGGTTTTCGCGAGCCCGAGGGTCATCTTTATTTTAACCCCCCCCGGACCAGTGCTCCTTCGAGTGCTGGCCCGAACTAGAGCCCTGTGCAGCGCCCCCTCAAGGCAACTTGAGGTTTGGTTTTAGTTGTATGGACTGCTCATCCGGATGTGCCCTGAGAACGAGATATGTGCAGCTCCTATCGGGATTTGTCGGCACAATCGGGCGGCTTTGCTGGTCTTGTTTTATTGCTGTCGAAATGTCTTGTAGTCCGGGATTCCGAGATTGATCGGGTCTTCCCGGTAGAAGGAATAATCCTTCGTTGACCGTGAGAGCTTATAATGGGCTAAGTTGGGACACCCCTGCAGGGTAATATCTTTCGAAAGCCGTGCCCGCGGTTATGAGGCAGATGGGAATTTGTTAATGTCCGGTTGTAGATAACACAAAGATGACCTCAAATAAAATACACCTCAACCGCGTGTGTAACCGTGATGGTCTCTTCTCGGCGGAGTCCGGGAAGTGAACACGGTTGTTGGAGTTATGTCTGACGTAAGTAGTTCAGGATCACTTCTTGATCAATACTAGTTTCTCGACCGTGCTTTGCTTCTCTTCTCGCTCTCTTTTGCGTTGTAGCCACCATATTTGCTAGTCGCTTGCTGCAGTTCAATTTTACTACCATGTCCTCCCTAAAGCTTAAATAGTCTTGATCTCGCGGGTGTGAGATTGCTGAGTCCCCGTGGCTCACAGATACTTCCAAACAGTTGCAGGTTCCGATGAGGCCAGTGCAGATGATTCCACCGAGCTCAAGTGGGAGTTCGACGAGGAACGTGGTCGTTACTATGTTTCGCTTCAGATGATCGATAGTGGCGCCCGATTGGGACGATTCGGGATCTGTGCTAGCTTGTGGGGTATCTTCTTTTATTTTGGTTCCGTAGTCGGACCTTGAGTGTACTCAAATGATGTATGTTTAATTATGTACTGTGTGACGTGGCGATTGTAAGCCAACTATGTACCTTTCTCCCTTAAATTATTACATGGGTTGTGTGAAGATTACCTCACTTGCGACATTGCTTTCAATGCGGTTATGCCTCTAAGTCGTGCCTCGACACGTGGGAGATATAGCCGCATCGGGGGCGTTACAACAAGCTTTTATCTTCCAACTCTCCAAGTTGTTGTCTAGCTTAACCGACTAGCTCAGGGGTATCCAACACAGATTCTTGGAGAAAGGGTGGTTCACAGGGAACCAACTTGATCACGGGCTCAACATAACGGTCAGGGAACAACCTGGTAACACTTCCAAGAAAATATTTGGAAAGTCACGAACCACCGATATATTACTAAGCTCGAGAACAATCTTGCTTTTGAGGGCAAGGCGATATTATCAAATGAGTGAGGACTTGACAAGATCCCAACTCATCAATCGAGGTGTGCACCAGAAATAGGGACTAGGTAGCACGATCAATCTTAGGATGATGGTTTAATAACCAACACGCTAAGAAGGAGAATATTGTCCATTCTCTGCCAAGCAACAAGTTGCTCGGGGTATTGATTTCACACATCACAATTCACTTGTCGGCTTTCCGGTTGCATCAACACGGAACCGAGAAATGAGCAATGATGGTGAGAAGTATCACTGCATCAAGAATTCCTAGGAGGTTGTGCAATTCCCATGACATTCTTGACATAAGATGGCAATACTCCAGGTGGAACAGAATCAAAAGCTGGATGGCACTTTGATCTGCGGAATACAATTGCTTTGACCCAATCCTAGAAATGGATGAGGTACTGGAGTTTGTTTCTCTTAATCATTCCGGAATAGAATGGCTTGACGGACCACAAGGATAAAATGCATCGATGAACACCAATGCACACATACCCTTGGCTATCAATTGATAGATGAAGGTCAGAATACGACTAAAGAGGAACAACTCAAGGAACATATAGCTTTTCGAGTTGTGGAGGCATAGATTAGTATATCGAGCAAGCTCAACATTTCTTCCGGATAACCCATGCGAGAAAGGTAGAATTGGCAGATTCACAATTATGAATGGAGTACTCCTCAAGAGCACTCTTATTGTGATGTGTTGGTTCAACAAGGAACTTACGCCACAAGCGGTTCGTAGCATTTGGAAGAAGGAAATACCACGGACCTCGAACTATCGCAAGGTTGCTAATATCCTAAAGGCACTAGTAAATACTAACAATATGAAGTAGGATGAATCTCGGTTCAAGAACCCAGAGTAGAATACCTACTACTAAATGGCATCACGGGATGCTTTCGAAAATGATGGCCAGAATCATCACACTAGGGATACAAAAGCATTGCTAAATTGCTAGGTGACTTCCTAACATCTAGGATCATAATAATAGTTCCAACATACATGTCGAGGCAACAAAGTACCTCAACTGACCGATTGGTGTGCTTATTCTGACCAAAAGATCATCGGGAACGGAAGGAAAGAATTTGCAAATGCATCAGACTATTTAGAGACCTGGGATGACTCGGACAGCATAACGGCTGTAAATGCTCAAAATGATTTGAGACATCCTGCAAGAATGGTGGCATAACCACTCAACAACCATAACAAGATTCTGGGATCAACAGTTATCATACAGAAATAGTAGGAACCGGACTGGGGATTAAGACCAACAATCTTAAAGGTCTATGGATTAGTAACACGTCATCCTAATAGATAGATGAGAAGCCTAGTTCTTAAACCCCGTAGAAGAGAAGAGGATGACTCAGATCGAAGGCCATGAGGTATAAGGAGTAAAAAGAGCCTTCGTTCCTTCCACAATCAATTCCTTACATAACTAAAGCATTTCTAGACACAACTTCGACCAGTTTGGCTTGGTAATCCTCTGAGCAATCGGGCTCGATACCAACGCTGTCAGACCCCGATCCTAGGTCACACCGATCTAGCATGTAACACATCATATCACTTTGCGGCCTCACGCACGGTATTCCCACGGTGTCGCCTTACCATGGCCCGGACCGTTTGCGTCTTTTGGCTCACGATATGATAGTGTCGCTAGCATCCATATGACAAAGAACCGGGCCGACATGGCTAGTCGTGAACCCAAAGCGGCGCTAACCTATGGGGACAGGCATACATGAATCACATCGAGCATGTCGGTCATCAACGTATGTATTCGGCTGTAGCACTGGCTAACAGGACTCGGTATCCCGGCTGTAGCAGCTAGGCAGGGCTCGAATAACACCGCGTGACATTTCCCGGGACGTATATAGGAACGGCGAAACACATGCCGCCGATCAAGTGTCCAAGCAGTAGTGCTGGGCTAGCAGGACTCGTGAACCGGGCAGAAGCGGACTACTATCGCTCGGAGGCACGAGACTACATTTCCCCATATGAGAGGCTGCCAAGGATAAACAACTAGTTTGTCGGATCCCACACATACCAAGCATTTCAAACATACACACAATATGCTCAATATGTGTAAATACGACGTGGCATCACAACATAACTCTCGACTCAGATATTATTCATTAGGCTCAAGAGCGAGAATTACAAACATGGGTCTCATGACCCAACACTCGAAAGCATACAAGTCAAAGCACAAGCGGAAGCTAAACATGTCTGAGTACGCATAACTATAAATGGAAAAGGCTGAGAAGCGACTATCTACCAAATCCTGCCGAGGCACAAGATCGTAGCTGAGGTAACAAGCTAAACGTCAAGTCCAAGCGGAACTACTAGCGAGACCGACGCCTCTCGCAAAAACATAGAATAGGCAAACGTGAGTACAATTGTACTCAGCAAGACTTACATCAGAACTAACTACATATGCATCATTATCAAAAGGGGGTGGTGGAGTTTGACTGCAGCAAGCCAGCTTTGACTCGGTGGCTATCCTGAACTACGACTGTAAGTAACTCTTTTGAGGTGGCGCACACGAGTCCACACATTCACCATGGCAATACACCACTATGGACCCGCTCCCGTCTCCCTACGAGAACGCCATCCATAGCACTCACGCTTATCTTGCGCATTTTAGAGTATCCACTTTCACTTGTCTATGAACTGGTATAGGCAACCCAGAAGTCCTTCTCCGTGGACACGGCTATTCGAATAGATCATATTAAACCCTGCAGGGTGTACTTCTTCACACATGCTCTCACCACTTACCGCCACACGACATGTACTCGGCAACCTTCAAGCGGAAGCCCAACGTGGGTGTCGGCCACGGCCTACCTAAACACTCAAATCCCTAGTCCAGGTTTATCGCCTATTCGGGTTCCATCCGCAGGAGTCCGCCGAGGTTTCCCATACAGCCCGAACGATGTGTGCAGGGTTCCCGAGATACCAAACGGGCACTCGGTACACAGACCCACGGTGCCTACCGCAACACAACCCACCCCTAAGGTCAGCGTTGCGTGCGGCCCCCAGCATGCTACAAACACCAGAAACTACTTGCAACTCCCGGACTGAGGACAAGGGTGGTCAAGAAGCCGAGAGGGTCCATTGGTTTCGGGCCCAATGCGTGGTAGTAGCTGTATCATGGATCACAAACACAGAACTCAGTTCCTGAGGACGGCTGAAATGAGACAACCCACCATGTACTCCTACATGGCCTCTCACCGCTACCTTTACCAAATCGTGTTCACACACTTAGCTCATACGCAATAGGACATGTTCATAACATTTCCAATTCATTCCCGATGAATCAGACCCGACTCAACTCTAAGCAGTAGCAGGCATGACAAACAAGCATAAATGAGTAGGCACAACATGGCTCAAACAACTCCTACTCATGCTAGTGGGTTTCATCTAATTCTTGTGGAATGACAGTCATGCAAAGGATCAAGGGTTCAGCTACCGCAGCAAGTAACACATGAGTCGTTGTTGTCCTAATGCAGTAAAATAGAGCAGGAGCGAGAGAGTGGGATTATATCGGAATGAACAAGGGGGTTTTGCTTGCACGGCACTTCAAGATAATATAGTTCTTCATCGGTGTCATCGAACTCATCGTCGGTACATCGTCTACCGAGAGGGGACAATTACCGGCAAACAAGAGAGAACACAATCAATGCAATGCACATACATGATGCATGATCATGTTAAGGTACTGAATTCACCTAATGCAATAATGATCCAAGTTAGTTGAAGTGGAATTCAAACAAGGTTGAATTCCAACTCCAAATGCTATTTCATAACTTACCCTAATCATGATTCATCCTATTCAGTGAGGTTAACTTGTTCAAACATGCATGATCATGGCATAAACAGATTCTTCATATTTTTCTGATCATTTTTCATATATAAATTATTTCCATCCGAGTTACGGTTGAATTTATATGATTTTTAGAAGTTTAGAGTATTTTCTGAAATTTACTGAATTAAATTAAATCCAGAAACCTAATTATGGCGTCAGCCTGACGTCAATGTGACGTCAGCGGGTCAACAGGGCGTCCAGGTCAAACCTGACGTGTGGGGGCCACACGTCAGTGACAGAGGTGCTAATCCCGCGTTGACTCGGGCTTTGACACGCTGCGGGGCCCGCTGTCAGTGGCAGTGAGGTGGCTAAGGGTGGGGATTAGTCCTAATGACTGTGCCACGTCGGCACTTGCCGGAATTAGGCCGGCGGCGACCACCCGAGCGGCGGTGGCTCGCCGGAGTTGGGCTAGAGCTGCTGGTGCGCTACCGAGGGCACCAGGAGGGAGCCCGTGCCCGTGCGCATCTGAGGGGGCTAGCGGGAGGTGCGGGGGTGGCCGGAATCTCGCCGGAAGTGAGCTCGCGGCGGCGCCGGAGCTCAGGCGCGGAGGGTGTCGACGCTACGGTGCACAAAAGGGAAAAGCGGAGGGTGCTACGTGCTCCTGGGAGTCTCCTGAGCACATTGATACGCTCCGACGCGAGCGGCAGGGGCTATGGCCGCGGCGGCGCCATGGCCGGCGGTGAGTTGCTGTCGGCTGCGACGGAGCTATGGCCTAGAGCTCGCAAACGCGAGGGGAAAAGAAGGGGTTTTGCACGGGAGCTCACCGCGGGGTCGGAGAGGGAATCAGTGAGCTCGGGAGGTCTGGCGGCGCCTGAATCGACGGGAGGCGGCTCGGTGCCCGAGGTTGAAGACGAGGCGAGGTCGGCGCCGAGGGTGTTTGAAGTCGCGTGGGTCAGCGGAGAGGTCCGGGGCGACGAGGCGGAGCTCTTGGGCACGCCGGCGAGGCAAGGGAAGGGCGGTGGCCGTGACTACGGCGAGCGGTGGCGACGAGGCCGCTCGGTCGCGTGAGGGAGAGAGAGCAGAGGAAGGGGGAGGGGTCGGGAGAGAGTGAGAGAGAGCCAGGGGGTCGCGTGGCGCTCGGGGAGGCGTCCAGGGCGTCGGAGTGAAGCAGGCAGGGAGCTGCTGCGTGGCGCGCGGCGAGCGTGCGCGCGTCGGCACGCGCCCGTCCTCCTGGCAGAGGAGGAAGGCGACAGGGAGGAGGCGGTGGTGGGCTGGGCCGCTGGAGTGGGCCAGCGTGGGGAGGGGGAGAAGGAAGGCTGGGCCGGTTGGGCGCCAGGCAGGTCAGGTGAGCCCTGTTCCTTTATTGTTTTCTGTTTTCTATTTTGCAGTTTGTTTTTGATCCAGTTTTAAAAACCAAATCAATTTTATAAATCCTGAAAATATTCACGGGCACTTTCTGAATTATTTCTATGGCCCACAAATACTTTCAACATTATTTGAGCATTTAAATTATTTATAGTGTTTAAATGCCCAAAGTCAAATGGTTTAAGATTTAATTCAAAAATCCAGGAATGACCTATAAGATATGTTCATCATTTTTGGAAGAGGCTTTCACCTTTATCCATTAATCATGAACATTTTCACAGGGCATTTTGGGATTATTGAAAATGGTTTTATTTGAACCTATTAGAATTCAATTGGTGCTAGGGTTTCAACAATCCCCATTTCAATTTTCATGGAAATTAACATGATGACATGAATGCCTTAATGCAACTAATGTCAAGCAATTCCAGGGCTGTGACAGTTAGGCGTCATGGTCTAGAGCATCCAAGAGGAATTGTGGATCGCCAAGTGACCAAGTTTATGAAGGTTTGGAAGTCGCCTGAAGACTTACCACGAGTGATTGGACGAGGTCTGTGTGACCTTAGTTCAAGGAGAATACAGTGAGGATTTCGTGTCCTGAGTTGTGTGCTCAGGACTGGGTGTCCGGGACTGTGTGTCCTCGAGTTTAAATACTCAGCCGCTCCAACTAGACGTACAAGTGAGACAGCAGTTGGAACTGGTCTACCAAATCATTGTCTTCAGCAAGCTTACTGGTTCTATTTCCTCAACTCTTTCATTTCCTCATTACTGTGTTAAGTGCTTCATCATATCTGTGTTTGAAGACTTTGACTGAAGACTTTCTCAATTTCCTCCGTTTAATTTCTTCAGTCTGTTTGTCTTCATCTTGTGTTATCCAGTGATTACGCTTTCTGTACTCTGTGCTTGTCTTCATTTCATCATGATGACCATGCCTGTATTCTGGTATGCTTACTTCTGAGTACTTATTCCACTGCAAGTAGTTCTTCGCTAAGGAATTTCCTCACCGGCAAATTCCTCAGTGAAGAATTCATAAAAATCGCCTATTCACCCCCCCTCTAGTCGATATAACGCACTTTCAGCACCCCCCTATCTTAAGTCTGTGCCCCCTCGTGTACCGCGATGTGGAGCGCTGGGTCACGGCCGGCTACGCCCAGGGCCTTGGGCTTGGAAGAATAAGAGTTTCTTAATAAATTTTTGCAGTTCCTTGACGCCTCCCAAGCCTACGGCAAGGAGGTCTCACCAGGTGCTGGGAGATGTGCGCTTCACAAGGCGGAAACTACTTCGGACACATCGAGCTAAGTTATCTCTACACGCCTACATAAAACACTGATGCTGCAACACAACACATGAATAATAAACATAACATAGCGACATGGAAATCACGATTCGTTGCACGCCCGTGCATGGCCCCATACTCGTTTCTTTTTCGAGTGCAGGAAGAAAGGAAAGAACAAAACAAAAGCGGCACGTGCCCCCGCAGCAGTTCGTGAGGGTAGGCCCTTGGCGCCCTCCTGGATTCAGCCAGACCCCTCCTCGCGCTTCACTGGTGCGCAGCGACGTGATGACCCGCTACCGCCCTCGAAGCGGGCACGGTGGTGTGGTGGCTTGTCGTAGCCGCCGCTGCTAGAGCTGTCATCGGAGGAAGAGCCGTCATAGCTGGATGAGCCGTGGCCAGCGCCGAGGGCGAGTCCGCCTTCACCCTCGTCACGGCCGTCACCAAAGCCGAGCACCTCACACAGGGCAGCATCCAACGCGGTGACCATCTTCCCTGAATACCCTCACGTAGAGGGTCGCGTTGCCATTGTAATTGAAGTGAAGGGTACACCGCCTGCCCAGGCCGCACATGCGGGCAAATGTCTGCCAGCTGCGGGCCAGGGCTGCGTTGCACGCGACGGAGACCTCCACCGCGACCCATGAAGCCTTGTTGCAGCAGCCGTCCACCTGTAGCCAGAGACCGCCCGGGCCCGTGGCCGGCAGTTCACTGGCGAAGAAGCGCAGGAGCTGAAGCCAGGTGTCGGCCGGGTTCTCCGACCACACGACGAACTCCGGCAGCACCTCCGCCGAGTGGAAGCGCGGCCGGGGAGGCCACACAACCATGGCACGCCTTACTTCATCGACGGGGCTGCCACGACCTGGGCGGCCCCCACCACGTGAAGAGGCGCGACCGCAGCCGCAAGGGGCCATGGCGGGGGTCGTGACGTGCTTACGTGGGCGACCGTGTCCCCTCTTGGGCGGCGGCGAGCCGGGCCCCTCCTGGCGGGCCTTCCCCTTCTGTGCGTCCGAGAACCTCTTCACCGGCGCCATGGGTGTCGCTGCTAGCAATGAAGCAAGGAAGAAAAAGCGAGCGGAATAGGAAGAGATGGGCGCCAGGGGCTCTGCCCCCTCCTCATTTATATAGCATGAGAAGGCCAACCGGCGACCCCCACGATCACAGGTAATGATGGTTTTCTCTGCACGCACCAGGGACTCGTCAAATCGAGCGATTGCCGAGATAGTGTGGGGAAGCGGAGACGCCCACGTCCCATCAATCGCCACGCGTCAACCGAGGCCATATGCTGTTGGGGCCTGCGGCACTCTGCACTTGACCCTTGGCTTCGCCTCGAAGCCAAGTCCGAGCGTGCCTTGGGCCCGGGGGATACTGTCGGCGTTCTGGGAACGGGGGTCCCCAGACTTGCCTACTTGCGGCCCATGGCGTGGCTCCACCAGTGACCCTGTATGGCCCATCTTCATCAGCAAACACTCAAGACCCTCACGAGGGGCCAAGCCTCGTGAGGCGGACGATGCAAGACCTCCTCGGGGGTGGCCTCACCAGGCTGGCTCACGAGGGGCAGAGAGATCAAGGCAAGGGGCACCTCGTGAGGTTCCTGTGACGCAAGCCATGACGACCAAGGCCAGGCGGGTGCCAGCGCGTGTAGTGTACTCGTTTTCTCTTTGGTTCTAAAGAGGCAAGCGCAGGCGAGGAGTCCCGAGGCATCAGGCTAAAGTTTCCATATCAGTGCAACAAGACCAAGACCAGCAGGACGGTAGGACGGAGGTCACCGTGGAGCCCAGGACGGCGTCACCACCAGAGCCTTTGGCAGGCGAAGACCACCTTTAGTCAGGATAACTTGTACTGGTTGTCCCCCTTTAAATTTGGCCGTTGTTGGATCCCTTTCCGCCTACATTTGGGAAGAGGACCAGGGCCTCTATAAATAGGACTAGCCACCATAGTAGGAGGCAACTGATCTGAGAGCATTCAGATCATCCTCAGCCACACAAGCTCACTGACCCCAAGAACACCTCTCCTCAGGAGGCTGTTCTTCCCTTGTACTTGTTCATCCTTAGCCTACGAGGCAATCCACCACACCACACTGGAGTAGGGTATTACACCACATCGGTGGCCCGAACCAGTATAAGCCTGGCGTCCCTTGTTCTTTGGGTTCGCCGTGCAGAGCTTTGAGATCGTGGTGAGCGTGAGAGCTAGGGGAGAGAGAGATCTTCGTGTGCACCCCAGTGTTCGAACCTTGAGGGTTTTGCTGAAACCCAAAATCCGACACCAACATAGTGGGAGGCTGACATGTGGGCCTACTAATTTGACGGGGACGGAGGGCTTTGTCAACATAGTCAATATGAACGATTCTAGCTCCAGTGACTATACGATGTCCATCCAACGATCGTAGTGCTTCTTCAACCTCTGCTCATGTTGCTCCAGCCGCCCAAAGCAGCGCCGGTCGTGTCGCCTGCTCATGCCTCCCGTCGCCGGCTATGCTGCCGCAGAGGCCTCACCGCCCCTACTACTCCCACCGCTGGCCAGGCCCTGCAGCGACGGCAGCCTCACACTGCAGCCGAACCAGTGAATCCTCGTACTCCTCTCCAAATGGGCATCCACTGCCGCGTCTTCCCTGGCTCCGCGTCGCCCCTTCCTAGGCCTCGCCGTCGTCCACCGCCTTGGTGCTCTTGGCGCGGCGTGGTCAATGTGGTCAACGACCGACTTCCATCGAAAGAGTACTGTACATGGAGAGGCTGACAGCTGGGTCCACGGCCGCAACAAGGAAGTGCCTCCTTATTACGTGGAAAATAATGATTCCTCCACCTGACAGCAGGGACCCACCGGACGGGCCACCGTATTTCATGAAAAAACGTTTCCCCCTGACTGCTGGGACCCACCAGCTACATCTTCGCATGCAAGGAAGTGCGTCCATGTTACGGGCAAAAAAATGATTCGCCCCCCTAACTGCTGGGACCCACCAGTTACATCTTCGCACTCAAGGAAGTGCCTGACAGTCGGGACCCACCTGTTCGAAGCGTACGTAGCATTATCATTATGGTCGCGAATGTGTACGTACATACTGGTCGATGTGGAGGCGCGCACGTAGCATGTACACGTACGTACAACCAGGGTGCAAGAAAGTAAATACGGCCATGTACGTACATACGGGCGGGGTCTCGAAGGCCTACTCGCGCATACGTACGGCCAGGGCTCGTGTACATGGCCGGGTCGGAACAGAGAAACTGCGTCGTCGTCATGTTCATGGGGAGACAACCGGCTGGGTCGGAATGGAATGCGTCGTCGTGTTCATCTGGAGCCAACCGGCTTGGACGGAACAACCGATGGAAACAAGGCCTGGCATACCGCTGAATGGAGGAAACGGCCTTTTGTTCCACCGGCCACGGTCGAAACGGGATCCTGTTCATCGGGAGGGGTCTAGCTTTCCGCAAAACAAAGGAAACAGACTTCTCTTGGACCTCCTACGGTCGAAACGGGGTCCTGTTGATCGGGAGGGGTGTGGCGTACCGCAAAAAGGAGGAAATGAACTTGTGTTGGAGCGCTATGGTAGAAACAAGGGACATGCTCATCGGGAGGGGTGTGGCGTACCGCAAAATGGGACTCCACGAGATATTGTTCATCTCCACCGTCGACCTCCTCCAGCCTCCACGGGCTACTATTCATCCACCGATGACGTCCTCCAGCCTCCACCTGTGACTATTCATCCATGGGCTCCTGTTCATCCAGCATCCACCGCGCGCTCCTCCACCGGCTACTGTTCAACCAGCCCTCTTCATGGGGTCCTGTTCAACCACCCCTCCATGGGCTACTGTTCATCCAGCCCTCCACCGGCTACTGTTCAATGATACATCTCCAACGTATCTATAATTTATGAAGTATTCATGTTGTTATTTTATCATTCTCGGATGTTTTACAATCATTTTATAGAAACTTTATATCATTTTTTGAGACTAACCTATTGACCCAGTGCCCAGTGCCAGTTGCTGTTTTTTGCTTGTTCTTTACATCGAAGGAAATCAATACCAAATGGAGTCCAAATGCAATGAAACTTCACGGAGATTTTTTATGGGCCAGAAGACTAACAATGGACCAAAGAAGAACCTAGGGGGTGCCCCGAGGGGGGCACAACCCACCAGGGCACGCCAGGTGGGCTATGCCTACCTCGGTGGCCTCCTGCATTCCTTCTTTGCACTATAAATTCCCAAATATTCTGAAACCCCTCGGGGTTAGCCTAGATCAGAAGTTCCGCCGCCGCAAGGCTCTGTAGCCACCGAAAACCAATCTATACCCTTTACGGCACTCTTCCGGAGGGGGGAATCATCTCCGGTGGCCATCTTCATCATCCCAGCGGCCACCACGATGAGGAGGGAGTAGTCCACCCTCGGGGCTGAGGGTTTGTACCAGTAGCTATGTGTTTAATCTCTCTCTCTCGTGATCTATATCATGAGCTTTGTTAATATAGTTGGATCATATGATGTATCTCCCCGCTACACTCTTGTTGTGATGAATTGAGTCTTTACCCTTTGAAGTTTTGTCTTGTCGGATTGAATATTCAGAGATGAGAACACATGATGTATGTCTTGCGGTATGAATACTTGAGGTGACAATTGGGGTATCATATTGATTCACTTGATTTGTGTTATGGCATTCAACTCGCGGATTCCCGCGGTGATATTGGGGTAATCTATGCATAGGAGTTGATGCACGTTTTTATTACCTTTTCTCCGATAGAAACTTTTGGGTCTCCTTGTAGTTCTTTGTGTGGATTGAGTATTACGAATATGAATATGCTTCGGTGTTATTCTAGTATGAACTCTAGGACGGATCGAACGGAAAAAATAGCTTTGCATTATTTTAGTACGAACTCTTGAATAGATCGAGCGGAAAGAATAGCTTTGAGGTGGTTTAGTACCCTACACACAATTCCTATCTTTTGTTCTCCGCTAATAGGAACCCGGGAGTGATTCTTCGTTGCACTTTGGGGGATAATCATACGATCCAACTATGTGAGCATTGTTGAGAGGTTGCACTAGCGAAAGTACAGACCCTAGGCCTTGTTTTCAAGCATTGCAATACCATTTTTGTGCCTGCTTACTATTTGCTACCTTACTGTTTTTATTTATTCAGATTATAAAAATATATTTCTACCATCCATATTACACTTTTATCACCATCTCTTCGCCGAACTAGTGCACCTATACAATTTGCCATCGTATTGTGTGTGTTGGGGACACAAGAGATTTCTTGTATTTGGTTGTAGGGTCGTTTGAGAGAGACCATCTTCATGCTACACCTCTCACGGACTGATAAACCTTAGGTCATCCACTTGAGGGAAAATTGCTACTGTCCTACAAAACTCTGCGCTTGGAGGCCCAACATGTGTCTACAAGAATAAAGTTGCGTAGTAGACATCAAGCTCTTTTCTAACGCTGTTGCCGGGGAGGTGAGTGCTTGAAGGTATATCTTTACATATTGCAATTGAATCTTTTAGTTTCTTGTTTATCACTAGTTTGGTCTATAAAAGAAAACTACAAAAAAATGGAATTTAGGTTGCATAATATTATTGATCAACTTTATGATATCTTTGTTGAAAATGATGGTTCGGAAAATTGTGCTCAAATGTTACAAGAAGAAGTTAATAAAATGCTTGGCACAAAATATTTGAATGATGAGCATGATTGCAATGTTGTTAGTGTGAATTATTTGAATATCCAAAATGCTAATGATGATTGCACAAGTCATGATTAAAATGTTTCTTATAAGCATGTCACTTTTTGCGAGTGAATTGGGAGTGCCTTTGCACACCAAAAAGGGAAGATAGTTTTTGTAAGAAGGATAAATATTTAGAAACGAAAAAGTTGCAAGAGAGGCTAGATGATTGTGCTGAAATATTTAATTTTTTTCGTCATCCTTGTGAACTTTGCAATGAACATGGTCATTAAAATCTCGAATGCAAATTCTTTCTGATCAAATCGTGTCCAAAAATTGTGATAACTTGATTACCCTTGAGTATCATAAAGAGCTTAGTCTTCTTTTGGGGTATGAAAAAATGAAACGTATAACTAAGGGTATTCCAAAATTTAATCTCAAGAGGTTTATTTGTGCGGTAAATTGCATTCAGAATCCTTATATTGCCACGTATCTAAAGGTAAGAGAATAAATAGAATATGGAGAGAGCACTAATTAAAGGGAAAAATTTTCCCAAAACCCTCCTAGTGTTTATTATGATGAATCAGGTAACGAGGAGGAGCTTCCTATCCGACTAATCTCGTCAATAAGAATCTTGAAAAGATCAATTAAACCCACACATGATGTGGTGAAGAAGAAGAAAAGAAGAAAGAAAAGAGGTAAAAGGTATCTCTCCCAAATAATGTTGCTCCTATTATTGTTGTGCCTCATGAAAATGAATCAAAAATAATTGTGGAAGATGATGCACTTGATGATGATTTTGTTATGCCTATTGCTTGTTGTGATGATTATGATTGGGAAGATAATGATACTTCTTATAATCTTGGAAATATTTTTGCATGAACTTGGGAAATTATGATGATAGCAATTGTTATACCGTTTGTGCTATTCATACTATTAATGATGAGAGTGATTATGCTTATGATATGCCAAGCCACAAGCTTGGGGATGCTATGTTTGATTAGAATGACATGTTTGAGAATTTATTTGCTGCAATTAATGTTTGTCCCAAGCTTGGGGAGTCTATGTTTAATAAAGATGATCTTTTTGTTCCCCCTACTTTGAAATATCAAACTTATTATGATGAAATCATGCCTCTTATTTATGATGATTACGTTGATAAAAGTGGGTTTGGAAGAGTGTCAACTCTAGGTAGTAGTGATCCCACTATTTTGGAGGGTGTTGAATCTCATTACAATATTGATGAAAGTGGATTTGGAGAGGTCATGACTTTATTTAGTGATACATCCACTATTTTGGAAGATGTTTCAATTGATTATGACAATGAAGTTGCTATCTATGATGATTATTATGATGACATCTATGCCATAAAGAGTGATAAATCTTCTATGCTTGTGCATCATGAAAAGAGTGATGTATATGATAGTTATATTGTCGAATCCATTCATGATGCCTCTGAAAATTATTATGAGAAAGGAACTTATGCCCTTACATATCTCAATAATATCAAGTTTCTTCTCTATGTGTTGATTGTTTTGAAGTTGCACTTGTTTTGCCTTCCTATGCTAGTTGATTATTGCTCCCATAAGTTGTTTGCTCATAAAATCCCTATGCATAGGAAGTGGATTAAACCTAAATGTGCTAGTCATATGCTTCATGATGCTCTCTTTATGTTTCAGTTCTTATCTTTTATGCGAGCATCACTGAAATCATCATGCCTAGCTTAAAAGGCATTAAAGAAAAGAGCTTGTTGGGAGACAACCCAACACTTTTACTTACTATTTTTTCATGTTCACATGATTAAGCTACTGTAGTAATCATGTTTTATTGCTTTTATTTCAATAAACTGTCAAGTAAAGCCTTTAGGATCGTGTTGGGTGATAGTTGATTTGACCCTGCTGAAAAATAGAAACTTTTGCGCTCACGAAAATAAGTCCCATTTTTAACAGAAGAGTGCTTTTGAGTTGATTCTTTTTGCAGAAGTTTAATATACAAATTGCTCGCGTGGTCCAATTTTTTTCATAATTTGTGGAGTAGCAGAAGTATGGTAGTTATCTAGATCATTACAGACTGTTCTGTATTTGACATATTCTGTTTTCAATGCATAGTTGGCTTGCTTTCTAGTTTCTATGGCTTATATTGCTAAATATAAATTGTGGAAATGATATGCTAAAGTAGTAATTGTGTGAGAACAATTATGAATATTTTCTTTGACAGTACCAAAAGTGAAATGGTTTGGTCTTTATCATACTAACCTATCTCATGGAGTTCCGTTAAGTTTTGTGTGATTGAAGTTTTCAAGTTTTGGGTGAGCTGTCGATATGAGGAGAATAAGGAGTGACAATAGCCTAAGCTTGGGGATGCCCAAGGCACCCCAAGGTAATATTCAAGGTGGATCCAAGCAACTAAGCTTGGGGATGCCCCAGAAGGCATCCCATCTTTCGTTTCCAACATTATCGGTAACCTCACTTGGAGCTATGTTTTCATTCATCACATGATATGTGTTTTGCTTGGAGAGTCAATTTATTTTGTTAGGATTTGCTTGCTGTTACTTATAATAATTTTTTGCATCTTTTATTTCAATAAAAGTGGCATTGATAGCCTTTGACATGCTTATCTTGCAAGTATACATGTTGCTGTTTGAAACCAGAAAGTTTATCGATGTTGCAAAAATTCCCGAGGAAAGTCAGAATGTGATAAAATGTTGAAACTTTTTGCATAATAAGCTCTGATAAATTTTCTACAGCGTGGTAGAATTTCATAATGTTTGGAGTTGAATAAGTATTGATACTCTTGCATTCTTTACAGACTGTACTGTTTTGGCAGATTGCTGTTATGTTTGCATTCTTTGCATATGTTTGCTTGTTTAATGATTCTATTTGAGGATAGGAGTATTAAATATGCAGAGGCATTCAGTATGCAATGTTTAATAATAATTTTAGTGATTTGCTATAGTAGAGAATGATAAGGTTTTTGCATTGGTTTATACTAACTTATCTCACGAGTTCTTGTTGAGTTTTGTGTGGATGAAGCTTTTGAGATTTAGGAAAACCATGATATGAGAGGAATTAAGGAGACACAAAAGCTCAAGCTTGGGAATGCCCAAGGCATCCCAAGATAATATTCAAGAAGTCTCAAGCATCTAAGCTTGGGGATGCCCCGGTACGCATCCCACCTTTCTTCTTCAAATAATTATCGGTTAGTATCGGTTGAGCCTAAGTTTTTGCTTCTTCACATGATGTGTGCTACCCTTGGAATGTCATTTTATTTTGTTTTGATTGCTGTTTTAAATAAAGTACTTAGATCTGAAAGTTTTTTTTAATAAAAGAGAGTCTTCACATAGCCACCTATTTACTTAGCCACTCGCTTGATCTTCACTTATATCTTTTTGGAGTAGCTTGTCATTTACTCTTGTGCTTCACTTATACCCTATGAGTAAATTGTTGATTAAATTGAATATCATAAAGTTGAAATCATATCATGCTTAGTGGTAGCCTCACATTGGATTTAGGAAGTGAAATCTTTTGAGGCTTGACAATCACAATTTTGGTCATACAAGCAATTCACAAATAATTAGTATAAGGAAGAGAACTTTCACATGCAAATACACTATCTTGGAAATCTTTTGTGATTGTGAGCCCCCATCAAAATAATATATGCCAAAATTGTTGACGTTGGACAAGGAAGACAACGTAATGACTTATGTTTGTTTATATTCACACAGAAGTTAAATTGTCATAGATCCTTCAACATGTGGTGCTTGCCCCCCATCTTTGCTAGCCAAAAATTCTGCACCAAGTAGAGATACTACTTGTGCATCAAAAAACCCTTAAATCCAAATCTTCTCTCCAAGAGTCCACCATACCTACCTAAGGATTGAGCAAGATCCTTCAAGTAAGTTGTCATCGGTGCAATAAGGCAATAAAAATTGCTTCTAAAAGTGTTAGATCATTTAGTGTAAGAGAAAATTGAGCGTTATACGAACTTATGATGGCAAAGCAATAAAAGCGACAGACTGCATAATACAGGTTGCTACCATAAGGGGCAATATAACGTGACGTTATTTTGCACTAAGGGATTGAGCATACAAACAAATAAGCGCATGGCAACCTCTGCTTCCCTCTGCGAAGGGCCTATCTTTTATATTTCAGTATTTAGTTTTATGCAAAGAGTCAAAGTTATTCTCTCCATTCCTTTTTATTTTTCTCTTTTGGCAAGCATCATGTGGTGAGGAAAGATCTAGGCACATATGTCCAGTTGAATATGGGTAGCATGAGTTATTATTGTTGACATCATCCTTGAGGTGAATACGTTGGGAGGCAAAACAATAAGCCCCTATCTTTCTATGTGTCTGGTTGAAAAGTTTTGCTCATGTGTATGCAGTGAGAGTTAGCAATCATAGAAGACTATATGATGGTTGAGTATGTGGATCTCTTACTTAAACTCTGTTGAATAAGTTGAATTGCAATTGCTTGGTGACTAAGAACATAGGTTGTTGAGTTTCAAGAGAGTTCTTTGTTTGAACCTTAACATCTGAATTGGTTGCTACTATAACACGATAAGTTTTATAAGAAAGAATTGCTATTATGATGCTAGGAAAAGTGATTGAAATTGTCATTGATCAAATTTGTGCACTTTGCTAGCATTCACACTTCATAAATTATTTATTTTATCATTTACCTACTCAAGGACGAGTAGGAATTAAGCTTGGGGATGCTGATACGTCTCCAACGTATCTATAATTTATGAAGTATTCATGCTGTTATTTTATCATTCTAGGATGTTTTACAATCATTTTATAGCAACTTTATATCATTTTTTGGGACTAACCTATTGATCTAGTGCCCCAGTGCCAGTTGCTGTTTTTTGCTTGTTTTTTACATCGCAGGAAATCAATACCAAACGGAGTCCAAATGCAAAGAAACTTCCTGGAGATTTTTTATGGGCCAGAAGACCAACAATGGGCCAAAGAAGCACCTGGGGGGTGCCCCGAGGGGGGCACAACCCACCAAGGCGTGCCAGGGCCCTCTAGCGCGCCCATGTGGGTTGTGCGCGCCTAGGTGGCCTCACGCACCCCTTCTTTGCACTATAAATTCCCAAATATTCCGAAACCCCTCGGGGTTAACCTAGATCAGAAGTTCTTCTAGTTCAAGGCTCTGTAGCCACCAAAAACCTATCTAGACCCTTTCCGGCACTCTGCCAGAGGGGGGAATCATCTCCGGTGGCCATCTTCATCATCCCGGCAGTCTGCACGATGAGGAGGGAGTAGTCCACCCTCGGGGCTGAGGGTTTGTACCAGTAGCTATGTGTTTAATCTCTCTCTCTCTCGTGATCTATATCATAGGCTTTGTCAATATAGTCGGATCATATAATGTTTCTCCCCTCTATACTCTTGTTGTGATGAATTGAGTCTTTACCCTTTGAAGTTTTGTCTTGTCAGATTGAATATTCAGAGATGCGAACAGATGATGTATGTCTTGCAGTATGAATACTTGAGGTGACAATTGGAGTATCATATTGATTCACTTTATATGTGTTATGGCACTCAACTCGCGGATTCCCGCGGTGATATTGGGGTAATCTATGCATAGGAGTTGATGCACGTTTTTATTATCTTTTCTCCGATAGAAACTTTGGGGTCTCCTTGTAGTTCTTTGTGTGGATTGAGTATTATGAATATGAATATGTTTTGGTGTTATTCTAGTACGAACTCTAGGATAGATCGAGCGGAAAAAATAGCTTTGCGTTATTTTAGTACGAACTCTTGAATAGATCGAGCGAAAAGAATAGCTTTGAGGTGGTTTAGTACCCTACAAACAATTCCTATCTTTCGTTCTCCGCTAATAGGAACTCAGGAGTGATTCTTTGTTGCACTTTGGGGGATAATCATATGATCCAAGTATGTTATCATTGTTGAGAGGTTGCACTAGCGAAAGTACGGACCCTAGGCCTTGTTTTCAAGCATTGCAATACCGTTTTTGTGCCCGTTTAATGTTTGCGACCTTGTTGTTTTTATTTATTCAGATTATAAAAATATATTTCTACCATCCATATTACACTTTTATCACCATCTCTTCGCCGAACTAGTGCACCTATACAATTTGCCATTGTATCGGGTGTTTTGGGGACACAAGAGATTTCTTGTATTTGGTTGCAGGGTCGCTTGAGAGAGACCATCTTCATCCTACACCTCTCACGGATTGATAAACCTTAGGTCATCCACTTGAGGGAAAATTGCTACTGTCCTACAAAACTCTGCGCTTGGAGGCCCAAGACGTGTCTACAAGAATAAAGTTGCGTAGTAGACATCATTCAACCAGCCATCCACGGGATCCTGTTCATCTAGCCCTCCACGGGGTCCTGTTCATCCACCCCCAACCGGCTCGATAGGGGTCATGTTCATCCAGCGGCAACGGCCTCTACTACCATGGGCTCCTGTTCATCCAAACCCCCACCGGGAACTGTTTATCCAAACCCCCCAACAATGCTCAATGTTCATCCAGAGGCAGCATCGATCGACTTCAGTTAGCAGCAGTAGCAAAGCAATTACTCAGGTTCAGTTAACATCAAGGGATCAATCGATCGCTCGGGTTCAGTAATGCGTAACCTGCAGTGCAATCACTCGGGTTCAGTTAGAGCCCAATGCCTCGCACACACACGCGTACGTACAAGAGAAATGCGCATCGCTCGGCCCCCGACCACCCACCGTAACCGGGAACCCCCGACATTTTCCTCGCCCTCGCTTCTACCATGGTTTTTCCGTCATGAACGGCCCAAAGAATGTCATGCAGCTGCGTCTCCAGCCCGCCCAAGACGAAAATCCCATTTTCTGTCATGATTTTTTGTCATAGAAGTAGGAGCCCACCACATCTATGATGATACCGGGTTTTGTCACAATCATCGTCATAGAAGTGTCATAATCATGACAGAAAAAAATTCGTTCGGCCCAAAATGTCACAAATGTGTCTTTTTTTGTAGTGAACGAAGATATCGAAGACACGGCGGTCAACGCCGGGTTCAGTGGCTCTAAACCCGATCAGCGGAAGAAGCCATTCAAAGGAAACAAGGATGGTCCATCTAGTTTGGACAGAATACTCGATCGACCTTGCCAGATTCATGGCACCCCTGCCAAGCCTGCCAATCGTACGAACAAAAATTGTTGGGTCTTTAAACAGGTCGGCAAGCTAAATGGCGAACATAAGGGGAACCGCCTAGCGAGGACGATGATGAAGAGCCTCGCCTACCGAACACAGGGGGACAGAAGAAATTTCCCCCGAGGTAAAAATGGTGAATATGATATATATGCTACACATATCCCCAAAGCTTAACTGTAATAACGGCGCGGGGTCCAGGCATTTTGAGCTTTAAGTAAGCATAGTGCGGGACCGCATTGAAGCGTGCGAAGGTGGTTCTCCCGAGTTCCGCTGCCACAAGCCTCTGTAGCCACCAAAAACCAATCGGGACCCTGTTCCGGCACCCTGCAGGAGGGGGATCCCTCAACGGTGGCCATCTTCATCATCCCGGCGCTCTCCATGACGAGGAGGGAGTAGTTCACCCTCGGGGCTGAGGGTATGTACCAGTAGCTATGTGTTTGATCTCTCTCTCTCTCTCTCTCTCGTGTTCTTGAGGTGATACAATCTTGATGTATCGCGAGCTTTGCTATTATAGTTGGATCTTATGATGTTTCTCCCCCTCTACTCTCTTGTAATGGATTGAGTTCCACCTTTGAAGTTATCTTATCGGATTGAGTCTTTTAATGATTTGATAACACTTGATGTATGTCTTGTGTGGGATACCCGTGGTGACAATCGGGTATTCTATTGATCCACTTGATGTATGTTTTGGTGATCAACTTGCGGGTTCCGCCCATGAACCTATGCATAGGGGTTGGCGCATGTTTTCGTCTTCATTCTCTGGTAGAAACTTTGGGGCACTCTTTGAGGTTCTATGTGTTGGTTAAATAGATGAATCTGAGATTGTGTGATGCATATCATATAATCATACCCACAGATACTTGAGGTGACATTGGAGTATCTAGGTGACATTAGGGTTTTGGTTGATGTGTGTCTTAAGGTGTTATTTTACTACGAACTCTACGGTTGTTTGTGACACTTATAGGAATAGCCCAATGGATTGATCGGAAAGAATAACTTTGAGGTGGTTTTGTACCCTACCATAATCTCTTTGTTTGTTCTCCGCTATTAGCGACTTTGGAGTGACTCTTTGTTGCATGTTGAGGGATAGTTATATGATCCAATTATGTTATTATTGTTGATAGAACTTGCACTAGTGAAAGTATGAACCCTAGGCCTTGTTTCCTAGCATTGCAATACCGTTTACGCTCACTATTATCATTAGTTACCTTAATGTTTTTATAATTTCAGATTACAAAAACCTGTATCTACCATCCATATAGCACTTGTATCATCATCTCTTCGCCGAACTAGTGCACCTATACAATTTACCATTGTATTGGGTGTGTTGGGGACACAAGAGACTATTTTTTATTTGGTTGCAGGGTTGTTTGCGAGAGACCATCTTCATCCTACACCTCCCACGGATTGATAAACCTTAGGTCATCCACTTGAGGAAAATTTTCTACTATCCTACAAACCTCTGCACTTGGAGGCCCAACAACGTCTACAAGAAGAAGGTTGCGTAGTAGACATCAAGCTCTTTTCTGGCGCCGTTGCCGGGGAGGTGAGTGCTTGAAGGTATATCTTTAGATCTTGCAATCGAATCTTTTAGTTTCGTGTTTTAGGACTAGTTTAGTCTATAAAAGAAAACTACAAAAAAATGGAATTAAGGTTGCCTCATATGCTTCATCTTTTTAATGTCTTTCGTGAGAATGATGGGAAGGAAAATTGTGCTCCAGTACGAGAAGAAGAATTACATATAATGCTTGGCATAAAATATGTGAATGATGAGCATGATTGCAATGTTGTTAGTATGAATTATTTGAATACCCATGATGCTAATGATATGCAAAGCCACAACCTTGGGGAAGCTATGTTTGATGAAGATGATATTTTTTGTCCCCCAAGCTTTGATGAGCAAATTTACTATGATGAAAGCATGCCTCCTATCTATGATGATTATTTTGATGACACGTATGCTTTAAAGAATAATGATAACCATGAAACTTGTCATCTTGATCTTAATTTTTGTAACATCCCAAAATTCTATATTTTGGAATGTTATATTAAATAAATAGTTTTGATTGTTTGTTTGATTGTTGTCTGAATGATTGAGTGAAATTGAGTGAAATTCGAAACTTTTTGAAGGTTAAATGAGAGGGAATTAAAGGACTTTCCCAAACTTTCATTTTTCTTTTATGATCTCCGGGAATTCAAATTCTTTTCATCACAAAACCCTGGAGAGAAGATGACATGACTTCTTCCATTTATTTAAATGACAAGGGTATTGAAAATATTTTCCAATTCTGAAACTTTATGCAACTCAATGATTTTCACGAGCGAAGATAAAATGACTTCTTCAAAACATATGAAATATGAGTTGGGAGTTTTAAAAGAATTAAATTCAAAGTTCTTTTGAATTTATTTCCAGTTTGGAGTTATTTGAGTTTTATTCAAATTATTTTCTCCAAAACAAAATATATGGAAAATAGGGTAACATGATTCCCTACATCAGAAAATTGAGAGAAATTAATTTGAAGTCATTTTGGTATTTTAAAAATGATTTTTATTGGATTTTATTGGACCAGTAGCACTGTGTAAATTATTAAAATTTGTGTGGATTTTATTTGACATTAGAATAATGTTCATCTTGTAGGAAATATTTTTCTACAAATTTTGATATATTATATGCCTATATAAAAGTTTTAATTATTTTGTTTTTGTTTTAGTTCTGTGAAATTTTGTTAAAAAAAATATGCAGCGCCATGGGCCAAAGGCCCAAGCCGCCGACCAGCCACCGGCCAAGGCCAAGGCCAAGGCCATCGCACGCACACACCTAGGGGGCCAGGGAGCCCAGGTTTCATATTCTTTTACAAATCCTAGTAGGATTTGATCCCGTTTCGTTATTCCGTTTATTCCGATTTGTTTCTAGATCTTTTCCCTCTTTGTTTCCTAATCCTAGTCTATTTCTTGTCCCCTACCCCAAGCAAAGCCCTCCCCTCCCCAATATAAATACCCAAGCACCCCCTCCAACACATCAAACCAACACCTCTCCTCTCCTCTCCTCTCCTCTCCTCTCCGCAGCAGCAGCAGTGCAGCACCACCGCCGCCGCCAAGTGCCGCCGCCGCGCCCTCGACCTCTCCTGAGGTTTATATGATCTCCTCTCCACCGTCCCGTGATCTCCTTTCCTCTAGGAGCAACCGCAACATCGGATCCGATCTTCTTCCCCAACTCCGACGACTACTCCGGTGAGATCCACGAAATCCCGTAATTCATTTTTTTCAGAAAATAGCAATCTTAGAAAATTCATATCTTTTAGAGTTTTTAGTATTTTTGAGTGATTCCAATTGCTATGTGTCACAAATTTGCTGAAGTTTCTGTTAGTTCAATTTTATTTCACATTTGAGCAGTTTAAATTTGTGTTTGTATGAATTCTCTCAAATCACTAGATTTTAGCTATTTTGAGTTAGGAATATTATTTTTGACCGATTCTTTTTGCTCCTGGTCTCTAGGACCTTTGTTTATCCAGTAGTATTTAGTATTTTATTTCTAGGTTAATTTAAATTAGGTTTTTAGCAAAACAGTACTGTTTTATTATTAGTTCTGTTTTAGCTTTTTCTTTATTGTTTTTATTAGTTTTAAATTATTTATTTTGTCACTTTTGACAAAATTAGTTGTGTTTCTGTTAGAAAACAGGAGAAAATTTATTTTATTTTAAAAATTTGTTTTCCTTAGTTTTGTATGAAACCTTCTATAGGTCATAGTTAGAGTTTTATAAAAGCTTTTTATTTGTTTCTTTTTGCAAATAAAATTTTATGAAAAAAATACTTTCTGTTAACTTAGTTGTTTTACTTTTTATTTTCTGTTAAATTATTAGTTTAGTGTTTTAATTGCTGTTAAGTTTTTTTTACTTAGGGCAAAACTATGTTAGATGCTTGCAGCAAAGTCATAGATTTTCGTTAGTAGTTTTTCTTTCTAGTTTTATTTGAAGCTTCTTTGGACTTTGTTGGAGTTTTATTATTGAGTTTTTTTTTGTTTAATTTGTTATTATGAGTGTTAAAATTGTTTGCTAGGATGTTTGCTTATATGAATGCTATGTTTGACTATATAGATTTTCAACGGAGTGACGATTAGTTCTACCAAGTCATTTTCTGACAGCGTTGTTATCTTCATCAAGTATTACCAGGCAAGTTCACTTTGACCATGTTTTTCATACCTATGTGTTTTATTGCATCTAGTGTCATCTTCGCAACAATCCCTCCAGAGTGATATTGAATCCTTGTAGTTGAGTAGTATGCATGAGGTAGGAACCCATCACCTGTTACCAAGCCCGGACGTTATTTATTTTAATGCTACGCTATAGTAGACGGGTTGGTATGAGTGCTCGGGAGTGGTGTGAGAATGGAGGATCTCGTCAATGACGACAACTCCATGATGGAATCTGCAAGGACTGCATCTTCAAGGCCTCAAGACTTCAAGACTCGAGACAAGAATTCAATACACACTCACTGGTGAAGGATTTGTTGACGGGCACCTGGAGAAACCAAAGGTTGGCGGGATGCATGGAGAAGCGCCATGAAATCTTGCGAAAGCTTCACCCAGACTCAAAGAGACGGAAGAATACTTCATGCCCGAAGCTTACCTGCAACCGCAAGTCACTATGGGCTCGCTTGGTTGACCTTAGTTGTGACTCTGGCTGGGGCGGTGCTAGCAGATGTAGAACTACGGTAGGATTGGATGAGCACCGACGGTGGTCGAGGAACTCTTCGGAAGACCATGTTTGATCGTCTTGTTCTCAAACACCTGAAGTGCGAGAACGTAAAAGAGGATCGAATCTTGCGGGTAAAGTGTACAAACCTCTGCAGAGGGTTTAAACCTAATCGATTAGCCGTGTCCCGATTACGGACAATTTGAGCATCTGGACTTGGATCTATCTCGAACTCTCAACACCGGATTGATAACTTAATTGTGGGCAACATATGATGATTTTGGGCTATGAGACATCGGTTGGCGGAACCATGTCATGATAGAAAACTCCATAGTACAGACTTCATTTATTCCTTTGATGTAGGGAAAATAAAATCAGCTTTACGCAAACAAAACTCAGATACTGAGCCACAAAGCCAAATTGCATATAGTATAGTTTTACCATCTGTTTATTCATGTTGTGATCTTGCGGTACATTCAATGTACTGACCTACACGGCTGCAACGTATCATGTTGCAGGATTTTCTTCGACGAGTAAGAGTTACGATACAGGGTTACGGTCTACACTCAACCTGCCGATGGCGTTGATGGGACTCCACACCCGTTTGATTGTTTCCGCTGAGTATTATGAGGTATATATCATTTTACGTTGTTTATACATGTGATTGCACTTTGATATATACATTGATGTACTGTGTGTGCCAGCATACTGATCCAGGGATGGCACAGATACACAGAGGCTTGACCGTCTGAGGTCGGGTCGCTACAATTTTCAGTCACATGATAGTTATTTTGTTGAGTTTTCTCCCACTACTATTCATGAGAAGAAGTTTGCTTATGTGGCGAGTAGTAAATTTTCTATGCTTGTAGATCATGAAAAGAATGCTTTAGGTGCTGGTTATATTTTTTAATTCATTCATGATGCTACTGAAAATTATTATGAGGGAGGAACATATGCTCGTAGGAATTGCAATAATTTAACTTTCCTATCTATGTGCTGAAAATCTTGAACTTATGCTTGTTTTTCCTTCCTATGCTAGTTGATTATTGTTCCCATAAGTTGTTTTCTCAAAAAATCCCTATGCATAGAAAGTGGGCTAGACTTAAATGTGCTAGTCATATTCTTCATGATGCTCTCTTTATGTTTCAATTCCTATCTTTTATGTGAGCATCATTGAAATCATCATGCCTAGCTAGAGGAGTTAAACGTTAGCGCTTGTTGGGAGGCAACCCAATTTTATTTTAGTTTCTTGCTTTTTGGTTCTGTTTAGTAATAAATAATCCATCTAGCTTCTGTCTAGATGTAGTTTTGTGTTTTAATTAGTGTTTGTGCCAAGTAGAACCTTTGGGAAAATTTGGGTGAAGTCTTTATGATCATGCTGTAAAAAACAGAAACTTTAGAGCTCACGAGATTAGCTAAAACTTTTTACTGGAGAGTCTATTTAGTTGATTCTTTTTGCAGATGATTACTAGACAAATTCCTCAGGTCCACCTATTTATTTTAGAATTTTTGGAGTTCCAGAAGTTTGCGTTAGTTACAGATTACTACAGACTATTCTATTTTTGACAGATTCTGTTTTTCGTGTGTTGTTTGCCTATTTTGATGAATCTATGGCTAGTAAAATAGTTTATAAACCGTAGAGAAGTTGGAATACAGTAGATTTAACACCAATATAAATAAAGAAT
>JAHIAM010006554.1:0-36898 GCA_021605205.1 Aegilops longissima | reverse complement strand
GGGTCATACCCAATAGTTATATCCCCAACATTAGGCCCTGTGTTGATTTGAACTTGTTCACATACAATATTCAAGGTTTGACTTAGAAAAATCTTCCATCGTCAACTTTTATGAACTTGTTATAACCCGCCATGACGTCAGCTCACAGAATTGTGTTAACTCGCCATGACGTCATCTCGCATTAACTTCGCACGAAGCCCAGAACATCTCAGTATATCTTTATCTTTAATGGACCTCCCGAAAATCGAGGCATCCGTGCAGCTACATAATCATTTTTTCGGCCTCCTCGATTCCCGCGCATACCATTTATCCATCTCCTTATAAACAGGGACAGGGGGGCTCTATTTCACTTTTACCCCTGCCTCTGCCTCTTCTTCTCCTTCCTCGCGATGATCGACACTCAGAGCTCCACCCCCGTTGATCAAGTCAATCTTGGGCGCTGATCAACCTCGACCTTGACTGTAATACGGTGGCGCCTCGCTATTCATCAAGACTCTGTGTACTTGCTTTGACTCATACCAGTTCCGCGTTAGGGTTTATGTGTTCGTCGAAGTTCTTTGTTGTTCTTCCGCTTCCTCTCTTAGGTTGCATAATCAGATCTGAACTTGGCGTCAAAGTTGTGCAGTAGTAGTTTTATCATTCATTTTCAATAGCGTAAGACATCCCTCAAAAAGATCTCATCTCGAGCACACGAGCCTCTGCATTGCCGCCACCTTAGGTTTAGAATTTATTTTATTTTTCTGAACTGTTGCAGATCCAAAATTATAGCGCCAATCTGTGAAATATGTTGGTCCATTACTTAGCAAATCCTCACTTATAGATCTGAATTGTAACACCTGTTCAGGCGGCTTAACTGATAAACCGTAACCCACCATATATCATTAGTCCCCTTTTAAGCCGCCAATATATGTATCTGCACAACTCAGTGTTATATATCTTCCGGCTTAACATGTTGGCTCTGTATAGCACTTACTTTTGAATCAATGGCATGTTTAACAGCATAATCTTAAACCGACAATATTTTCTTTTTAGACCTTCCTCCTAAAAAATGACCAAGACTGTCACCTCATGCAACTGGGTCACTTCCTGGGTTACCGAGCAAACGTTGGATGAACATGTTCAAGTAGGCGTTTTAGCTGCAAAGAATGTCATTCATTGGAGAGGTCCAGGAGCAGAAACCATCCCCGAGCCTAAAGAGGGTGAAGTTGTCGTCTTCACTGATCACATGCTCCGGGGATTCACTTTGCCTGGTTCAATTTTTTTTGTGATGTACTGCACTTCTTCCAACTCCATCCTCAAGACGTCGGACCCAATTCTGTCACAAATATGTGCAAATTTCAAGTGTTTTGTGAAGTATACCTTCAACAGGAACCCACTGTAGAACTATTCAAAGAGTTCTACTACTTAAACCGCCAGACTGAATTTACTTGACGGCCCAAATTTAGAATTAGGCAAGATTTCAATTCAGAGGCGGAAAGAAGCCACATTCTACCGCTAAGCTGTCCAACTATCCCAAGGATCTGAAACAAACTTGGTTTTACTGTCAAGACACCTCTCCAGAAGGGGAAAAAATCCTCTGTCTGGTTATCGTGAAAACCGGCTTAGGAACAGGCACCCTCTTCCAGAATGTATCAGCATAGAAGAGCGGGCCAAGTATATGCTCATCTTTTCAAAGATTAGAACCTCAATGGCCAATGGTTTGACTGGAATCAATCTGGTTCGATGTTGGGTCGCCTGGAGAATTTTGCCGTTAAGCCGCCACCCTGGCTTGATGTGCGAGTACACCGGCGACTTAAAAGACCTGCAACGCCAATGCTAGATACAGCTGACTGATGATGACATCAATGATATGACCAAGTCTTCATTGAATGAGAGCTTGGCGATTGCAAAGAAACTAGATCAATCCTTTCAAGGCCTCAACAAGCCGCCAGCTGTAAGCTTTTAAACAATTTCTAGTTGAATCATATCTTCACTTAAACTGTCCTCTTATAACCATTTGATTTCCGTAGGCCGATTCTCCTTTTTGGAATAGGAAGTCGTAGGATAAACCGACTAAGAAGAACCAGACAAAGAATAAGGTTACTAAAAAGCCTGCCAAGAAGAAGACCAACGCCTCCGAGCTATTTGACTTGGATGATGTTGAGTCGGAGGTAGAACTTGACTCCCTTGGCTCATTTTTTGTACATCTCATTGACAATGATCACTATCAGGATGACGCGGAAGGCAGTCACGCAGATGGTGAAGAGGTAACTATCCTTTCCTCCGACTCAGAACCTCTGCCAAGATAGAAAGTTCGTCAAGCAAGCCGGAAAGTAAGGTTTTCTCACCCTTTAGCTTAGTTGAATCCCAACTTTATTTTGAAGAAGTAGCAACATGAAGCTCGCCGCACAACCCGGAACAGCGGCGGTGGGATTCTTTCCTCCAGCTTAACCCAACACGCCGGCTCCTCGCAAACACCGTCCAGAGGTTTCAGAGGTTTCTGATTTAGCTTTTCCACTAGCGGGTCTCATTCGTCAACCGCTTAACTCTTCCGACTCAAATTATCAGGGAACATCTCATTCCTCTTCCGGCGACTCTACTGGGACCCAAACCCCACTTTTCAAGACCGTGTTCGGGTGAGAATGTTAAGTCTATATGCTTTCAATCATGTACTCAATTGTCATATTAACCCAGTCTCATGCTTTATTTTCAGCGCTATGGCCAAGCCCAGCAAGAAACTGAAGGTGAACAAGCCGACTGAGGATTCAAATCCCTCTGAGCCGGAGAAGCAAACAACAGAAGCTTTTCACCAAGCTGCTGAGGCCACAGTTGATGAGCCGCCATCAGAGGAACACCATGTCCTTATGGACTCCATAGATGTTGCCCCATCCACAACCACGCCACCAAGTCCCATCAAGCCTGCTGAAGAAAAGGCTGATGATGTTGTAGTCACTGGGACCCGTTATGTAGAGCCAGGCCACCCCACAGTGTTAGCAAAACACAATGCCAAGGAGGAATTTTCCACTGTGACGAAGGCAAATGGAAGCTGGATTTGGAAAGCTATGCCCAGTTCAATGCTCAAGAGATTCACTCTAGTTACTTAAACCGCCTTCACACCAGCCATGACTTTGAAGTCGACTTGGTCAACCTTATGAAGGAACGTTTTGAGGTAAGCACTGCCATCTTCACCATATAAATATATCTCTGCTAGCCGCCAAGCCTACTGGACATGAGAAAATTGAATATCCTGTAGACTTTAAATAACCTTTGTAGTCTTACATTCATTTCATGGCATATTGTAGTTTGTAAAATCAAAACAAGTAGCCCCCAAGGGCCGGCTTAAACTGCATAGCTAAAGCTGGGACTTCGAATAGTAGTGATGAATTTTTCACCTGTAGCCCCCAAGGGCCGACTTAATCAGCATGGATAAGCTGGGACTTATGACCATTATTATGACTTCGAATAGTCATAGCAGTTTAGCCGGGTCATCATAGAATTGTCTTCAAAAAAGAGCAATGTGCATTAGCCCCCAAGTGCCAAGTAAAATACTTGTATTGTGCTTGGGACTTCAAATAAGATGATCATAATGCTGCCTATCATTTGTATGCTGCAGGCGGAGCTAAATATGAAGGAATCCCAAGTCGCCGATCTGCAGCAAAATATCAAGTCTCAACAATCTGAAACTTCCAAGGCCAAATCAGAACTGAAAACCGCCTTGGAAGATATGGAGAAGTTGAAAAGGACTTCAAAGTCGACAGTGAAGAGCCGGAGATCGAGAAAACAGCTCTGTTGAAAAGAGCCAAGGAAGCTGAGGCTGCCCTTAAACCGGTGGCTGACGAGCTTTCTGGCTTAAAGCGTCAAATTAATATCATGAAAACCGCCATCTTTCGTAAGTAATATTGCACTTCAATATTTTCGCAACAATTTATATCAATTATTACCCGGTTTACCAATACTTATTCGTTGATGTGGGCCCCAGAAGCTCCAGCCTGGGTCAAGATATGCGTGTCAAACTCAAAGCCACATATACTCTTGTGGAGCAGTTGTACACTGGAACTCAACGAGCCATCTCTGCCGCCTTACACAAAAAGTCACCACCTTCTCTCATCAAGGAAGTGCTGGAGAGGCTATCTGTGCTGCCACAAAGTATAGAAGAATTGAAGTGATCAGCCGCCAGGTCGGTGCCATCACCGCCCGAGTCAGGCAAAGGCGCAAGCGTAACTTGACCCAAGAACCGCCACCGCTGCCCAAGCTTAAAAGAAGATGGGTCTCCCTACAGTGTTGAATACTTCACGAAAATAGTAAGGGAGATGCGTCCTTTGGCAAGCAAACTGGCTGAGGAGACTGATCTGTCCAACTATCAAGCGGTTTATGATGCTGACAACAAAGAAGTGAAAGTGCCGGTTCATGAGGCCATGGATCTCATCCCACCAACATGTAAGCACACCTTCGCTCCTAACATTGACCCGTCCACCCTTATAGGTGATGAAGTTGTTTTCAAAGCTTTGACTGGGATCAATTGGGACACATCTGACTTCCAGCCAACGGGTGATGAAGAGGAAGAAGAAGAGCCGGCGCAAGATGACCCGAAATCTTCAACGTGCCAAGGCCAAGACAACTGATGCAAGGGCCGGCTTATCATCCAAAGCATGGGATGTTGTGTATATTAAAACACTTATTCTTTTGGGCCAATGGACGCCTTGTAATAGGCTAGTTTAAAAACAATGATCTGCCATGCCATCGTGCATGTTTATTTGCATAACACTTTTGAACCGCTGATCTGATGTTGAAGATCTACTACTTATGCTTAGAATATCATCAATCATGCAGACCATGTTTATCATATTCCCCGCACACAAGCAAATAACATGTGCCCTGGCGGTTTTACCCCAGGGCGGGTCATAATACCTCATATAAAATCCATGGTAACTGTATAGTTCATAACTAGGGCGGGTTTATCAAAACCTCGTATATTCATAACAAGTAAATAACATACCTATGATATTTGTTCATACTGCCGGCTTACCACGCCATATGCAGTAAGGGTAACAACCCAAATACTTAGAGCGCAATACTCGTAATTTATTCATACCGCCGCCACAACGCCATATGCAGCAAGGGTAACATCCCAAAGACTTAGAGCGCAGAACTCCAAGCACATAATCAAAGCACACTGGCGACTTTTCATCCAAAGCCAAGCCGGGTTATCAAAACTCCGGATAGATTCAAATATGAATCATAAGGATCAAGGCGACATGGCCCGAATCAATTTTAAACCATATATCAATACGGTACAAAAGATGAACCCAAAAAATGTTCAAAGCAAATACAAATCAGAAAAAAAGGCCTTCATAGGCTGCCAAGCCTCAATATCAAGTGCTACTCAAGGGCCGCACAGCCGCTGAGCTAACCCTTAATTCAAACCTGTAAGCCGGGCCTCACATGACCAATCACCGTTTTAACTTTGACAAGTTCAGGGTCTTTATGAGATTGACTGTCAAGAGTACGGCGAGTCATTCCAGGATTACCTGGTCGGAGTGGCAGGCATACAAAGGCAGGATAACCCGTATTTTTGGTGAATACACCTGGCGTCCAAGCCGATCAAAAGGGTAAAATAAAGCTATGTTCATTAAAGAGGAAGCTCCCAAGTAATTTGCAATCAAGGCATACAAGCTGGATCAGTAGGGTAGTCATAGCTATGCTCAACGAGCAGGAAGCCCCCAAGTAATTTTTATCAAGGCGTACAAGCTGGATCAAGAGGGTAATCATAACTATGCTCAATGAGCAGGAAGCCCCCAAGTGACCTTATGATTTGACAATAAAGACTCAGATACTCAGAAATGAAACGACAGAGGCCCTGAATTATCAGGGATGCCCGATTTATTATACTTGATCATAATATATACATGGATGAAAATATGTACAACACAAGAACCGGCGACTCATGTGTAATAAGGCCGAAGATGAGCAATGTTCCACGGCCGGCGGGTCTCCTCCTCAGACTTGTGTGAGTCCTTGTGCTCTCGAATATCAATGAGTAGAATGATCCGTTGTTCAAATTTTTGTTGACCACAAAGGGCCCTTCACAAGGTGGGGATAACTTGTGCATGTCTATTTGATCCTGGATGAGCCAGAGCACCAAGTCACCTTCTTGAAAGGTCCGGGTTTTAACCCAGCGACTATGATAATGACGCAGATCTTGCTGGTAAATCACCAAACGAGCCGCCGTAAGGTCATGCTCCTCATCCAGAAGGTCAAGAGCATCCTGACGTACATTTTCGTTATCAGCTTCAACATAAGCCGCCACACGGGGCGAGTCCTGACGGATGTCACTTGGGAGAACCGCCTCTGCTCTGTAAACCATGAAGAAAGGCGTGTAACCCGTTGATCTGTTGGGGGTCGTATTGATACTCCAAAGCACTGAAGGTAACTCCTCAACCCAACAACCCGGCGTCCTCTGCAAAGGGACCATAAGCCGGGGTTTTATGCCTTTCAAGATCTCTTGATTGGCTCTTTCAGCTTGACCATTGGACTGGGGGTGAGCCATTGATGAAACATCAAGACGAATATGCTCACATTGACATAATTCTTCAATAGCATCTTAGACAGATTAGTGCCATTATCAATTATGATGCTGTGAGGGTAGCCAAAATGGAAAATCACCTTTTGATGAATTGAACCGTTGTTGCCGCGTCACACTTGCTGATCGGCTCTGCCTTAATTTGTCAACCGCCACCAAGAGGTGAGTATTTTTTGTTGGAGAACGTAGTAATTTCAAAAAAAAAAATCCTTTGCACACGCAAGATCATGGTGACGCATAGCAACGAGAGGGAGAGGTCGCCCACGCACTTTGTAGACCGTGAAGCGAAGCGCTATGACAACGCTGCTGATGTAGTCGTGACATCTTCACGATCCGACCGATCCAAGTACCGAACGCACGGCACCTCCGAAGTTCAAAGACACGCTCAGCTCGGTGACGCCCCACGAACTCACGATCCAAAGAGAGCTTCGAGTGAGAGTACTGTCACCACGACGTGTGATGACGGTGATGATGATGCTATCATGCAAGGCTTCGCTTAAGCACCGCTATGATATGACCGAGGTGGATTATGGTGGAGGGGGCACCGCACACGGCTAAAAGATCAACCGATCAACTTGTGTTCTATGGGTGCCCCTCGCCACGTGATATAAAGGATGGAGGAGGAGGAGGCCGCCCTCATAGGGCGCCTAGTGTGGAGTCCTACTAGGACTCCCAAGTCCTAGTAGGATTCTCCTCCCACATGGAATAGGAAAAGGAAGGAAAAGGAGAAGGAAGGAAGGGACGCCTCCCTAGTCC
Organism: Aegilops longissima; assembly: GCA_021605205.1. NCBI lineage: Eukaryota > Viridiplantae > Streptophyta > Magnoliopsida > Poales > Poaceae > Aegilops > Aegilops longissima. The sequence goes on along the minus strand of JAHIAM010006554.1, from coordinate 29,583 downwards.
AATTCGACCAATCCATGGGGAGGTGCGCCACCCTTTGAGGCCTTTCTCTCCTTCCCGCATGGCCCATTAAGGCCTAATAGAAATTCCCGTAACTCTCCCAGATTCTAAAAATACCTGAATCACTCGGAACCTTCCGATGTCCGAATATAGTCGCCCAATATATCGATCATTACGCCTCACCATTTTGAGACTCTCGTCATGTCCCGATTTCATCCGGATCTAACTACCTTCGTACATCAAAACACATAAACTCATAATACAAATCGTCACCGAACGTTAAGCGTGCGGACCCTACGGGTTCGAGAACTATGTAGACATGACCGAGACATGTCTCCGGTCAATAACCAATAGCGGAACCTGGATCCTACATATTCTACGAAGATCTTTATCGGCCAAACCGCATAACAACATACGTTGTTCCCTTTGTCATCGGTATGTTACTTTCCTGAGATTCGATCGTCGGTATCTCAATACCTAGTTCAATCTCGCATCGCAAGTCTCTTTACTCGCTCCGTAATGCATCATCCCACAACTAACTCATTAGTCACATTGCTTGCAAGGCTTATAGTGATGTGCATTACCGAGAGGGCCAGAGATACCTCTCCGACAATCGGAGTGACAAATCCTAATCTTGATCTATGCCAACTCAACAAGTACCATTGGAGACACCAGAGAGCACCTTTATAACCACCCAAGCACGCTATGACGCTTGGTAGCACACAAAGTGTTCCTCCCAGATTCGGAGTTGCATAATCTCATAGTCATAGGAACATGTATAAGTCATGAAGAAAGCAAGAGCAACATACTAAATGATCAAGTGCTAAGCTAACGGAATGGGTCAAGTCAATCACATCATTCTCTAATGATGTGATCCCGTTAATCAAATGACAACTCATGTCTATGGCTAGGAAACCTAACCATCTTTGATTCAACGAGCTAGTCAAGTAGGGGCATACTAGTGACACTCTGTTTGTCTATGTATTCACACATGTACTAAGTTTCTGGTTAATACAATTCTAGCATGAATAATAAACATTTATCATGATATAAGGAAATATAAATAACAACTTTATTATTGCCTCTAGGGCATATTTCCTTCAGTCTCCCACTTGCACTAGAGTCAATAATCTTGTTCACATCGCCATGTGATTTGACACCAATAGTTCACATCGTTATGTGATTAACACCCATAGTTCACATCGCCATGTGGCCGACACTCAAAGGGTTTACTAGAGTCAGTAATCTTGTTCACATCGCTATGTGATTAACACCCAAAGAGTATTAAGGTGTGATCATGTTTTGCTTGTGAGAGAAGTTTAGTCAACGAGTCTGCCAAAATTCAGATCCGTATGTATTTTGCAAATTTCTATGTCTACAATGCTCTGCACGGAGCTGCTTTAGCTAATTGCTCCCACTATCAATATGTATCCAGATTGAGACTTAGAGTCATCTCGGATCGCTGTCAAAACTTGCATCGACGTAACCCTTTACGATTTAACCTTTGTCACCTCCATAATCGAGAAACATATCCTTATTCCACTAAGGATAATTTTGACCGCTGCTCGCTGATCTACTCCTAGATCACTATTGTACCCTTGCCAAACTCAGGTAGGGTATACAATAGATCCGGTATACAACATGGCATACTTTATAGAACCTATGGTTGAGGCATAGGAATGACTTTCATTCTCTTTCTATCTTCTCACGTGGTCGGGTATTGAGTCTTACTCAATTTCACACCTTGTAACATACGTGCAAGAACTCTTTCTTTGATCGCTCCATTTTGAACTACTTCAAAATCTTGTCAAGGTATGTACTCATCGAAAAAATTATCAAGCGCCTTGATCTTTCTCTATAGATCTTGATACTCAATATGTAAGCAGCTTCACCGAGGTCTTTCTTTGAAAAATCCTTTCAAATACCCTTTATGCTTTCTAGAAAATTCTACATTATTTCCGATCAACAATATGTCATTCGTATATATTTATCGTAAATGTTGTAGTGCTCCCACTCACTTTCTTGTAAATACAAGCTTCACCACAAGTCAGTATAAAACTATATGCTTTGATCAACTCATCAAAGCGTATATTCCAACTCCGAGATGCTTGCACCAAATCCATAGATGGATCATTGGAGCTTGCACATTTTGTTAGCACCTTTAGGATCGACAAAACCTTCCGTTGCATCATATACAACTCTTCTTTAAGAAATCCATTAAGGAATGTAGTTTTGACATCCATTTGCCAGATTTCATAAAATGTGGCAATTTGCTAACATGATTCGGACAGACTTAAGCATCGTTACGAGTGAGAAAATCTCATCATAGTCACCAACTTGAACTTGTCGAAAACATTTTTTGCGACAATTCGAGATTTGTAGATAGTAACACTACTATCAGTGTCCGTCTTCCTCTTAAAGATCCATTTATTCTCAATGGCTTGCCGATCATCGGGCAAGTCAACCAAAGTCCACACTTTGTTCTCATACATGGATCCTATCTCGATTTCATGGCCTCAAGCCATTTCGTGAATCTGGGCTCATCATCGCTTCTCATAGTTCGTAGGTTCGCCATGGTCAAGTAACATGACCTCCATAACTGGATTACCGTATCACTCTAGTGCGGATCTTACTCGTCGACCCACGAGGTTCGGTAGTAACTTGATCTCAGTTATATGATCATCATCATTAGCTTCCTCACTAATTGGTGTAGGAGTTACAGAACAAATTTCTGTGATGAACTACTTTCCAATGAGGGAGTAGGTACAGTTACCTCATCAAGTTCTACTTTCCTCCCACTCACTTCTTTCGAGAGAAACTCCTTCTCTAGAAAGGATCCATTCTTAGCAACGAATGGCTTGCCTTTGGATCTGTGATAGAAGGTGTACCCAACTGTCTCCTTTGGGTATCCTATGAAGACACATTTCTCCGGTTTGGATTTGAGCTTATCAGGATGAAACTTTTTCACATAAGCATCGCAACCCCAAACTTTAAGAAACGACAACTTTGGTTTCTTGCAAAACCACAGTTCATATGGTGTCGTCTGAACGGATTTAGATGGTGCCCTATTTAACGTGAATGCAGCTGTCTCTAATGCATAACCCCAAAACGATAGTGGTAAATCGGTAAGAGACATCATAGATTGCACCATATCTAATAAAGTACGGTTACGATGTTTGGACACACCATTACACTATGGTGTTCTGTGTGGCGGAGTTGCAAACTATTCCGCATTGTTTCAAATGAAGACCAAACTCAGAACTCAAATATTCTCCTCCACGACAGATCATAGAAACTTTATTTTCTTGTTACGATGATTTTCCACTTCACTCAAATTCTTTGAACTTTTCAAATGTTTTAGACTTATGTTTCATCAAGTAGATATACCCATATATGCTCAAATCATCTGTGAAGGTCAGAAAATAACGATACCCGCCGCGAGCCTCAACACTCATCGGACCGTATACATCAGTATGTATTATTTCCAACAAGTTTGTTGCTTGCTCCATTGTTCCGGAGAACAGAGTCTTAGTCATCTTGCCCATGCGGCATGGTTCGCAAGCATCAAGTGATTCATAATCAAGTGATTCCAAAAGCCCATTAGCATGGAGTTTCTTCATGCGCTTTACACCAATATGACCTAAACGGCAGTGCCACAGATAAGTTGCACTATCATTATTAACTTTGCATCTTTTGGCTTCAATATTATGAATATGTGTATCACTACGATCGAGATCCAACAAAATATTTTCATTGGGTGTATGACCATCGAAGGTTTTATTCATGTAAACAGAATAACAATTATTCTCTGATTTTAAATGAATAAACGTATTACGATAAACATGATCAAATCATATTCTTGCTTAACGCAAACACCAAATAACATTTATTTAGGTTCAACACTAATCCCGAAAGTATAGGTAGTGTGCGATGATGATCATATCAATCTTGGAACCACTTCCAACACACATCATCACTTCACCCTTAACTAGTCTCTGTTCATTCTGCAACTCCCGTTTTGAGTTACTTCTCTTAGCAATAGAACCAATATCAAATATCAAGGGGTTGCTATAAACATTAGTAAAGTACACATCAATAACATGTATATCAAATATAGCTTGTTCACTTTTCCATCCTTCTTATCTGCCAAATACTTGGGGTAGTTCCGCTTCCAGTGACCAGTCCCCTTGCAGTAGAAGCACTTAGTCTTAGGCTTAGGTCCAGACTTGGGCTTCTTCACTTGAGCAACAACTTGCTTGCCGTTCTTCTTGAAGTTCCCTTCTTCCCTTTGCCCTTTTCTTGAAACTAGTGGTCTTGTCAACCATCAACACTTGATGTTTTTCTTGATTTCTACCTTCGCGATTTTAGCATCACAAGAGCTTGGGAATTGTTTTCATCATCCCTTGCATATTATAGTTCATCACGAAGTTCTAGTAACTTGGTGATAGTGACTAGATAACTTTGTCAATTACTATCTTATCTCGGAAGATTAACTCCCACTTGATTCAAGCAATTGCAGTACCTGCATAATCTGAGTCCATGCTCACCGGTTGAGCTATTCTCCTCCATCTTGTAGGCAAAGTACTTTGCCGAGGTCTCATACCTCTCGACACGGGCATGAGTATGAAATACCAATTTCAACTCTTGAACATCTTACATGCTCCGTATGCTCAAAACATTTTGAAGTCCCGGTTCTAAGCCGTAAAGCATGGTGCACTAAACTATCAAGTAGTCATCATACCAAGCTTTGTCAAACGCTCATAACGCTCGTGATCTCGCTCTTGCAATAGGTCTATCACCTAGCGGTACATCAAGGACATAATTCTTCAGGCAGAATGAGGATAATCCTCGATCACGGACCAAGTCCGCAACTTTGCTACTATCATCTTTCAACTTAGTTTTCTAGGAACATATCAAGAATAAACAGGAGCTATATCGCGAGCTATTGATCTACAAATATAGTTATGCAAATACTATCAGACTAATTTCATGATAAATTAAAGTTCAATTTAATCATATTACTTAAGAACTCCCACTTAGATAGACATCCCTCTAATCATCTAAGTGATCACTAGATCCATATCAACTAAACCATGTCCGATCATCACGTGAGATGGAGTAGTTTTCAATGGTGAACATCACTATGTTGATCATATCTACTATATGATTCACGCTCGACCTTTCGGTCCCAGTGTTCCGAGGCCATATCTGCATATGCTAGGCTCGTCAAGTTTAATCCTAGTATTCTGCATGTGCAAAACTGTCTTACACCCGTTGTAGATGAACGTTGAGCTTATCTCACCCGATCATCATGTGGTGTCTGGGCACGACGAACTTTGGCAACAGTGCATACTCAGGGAGAACACTTATACCTTGAAATTTTAGTAAGGGATCATATTATAAAGCTACCACCGAATTAAGCAAAATAAGATGTATAAAAGATAAACATCATATGCAATCAAAATATGTGACATGATATGGCCATGATCATGTTGCCTTTGATCTCCATCTCCAAAGTACCGCATGATCTCTATCGTCACCGCATGACACCATGATCTCCATCATCTTGATCTCTATCAACGTGTCGTTACATGGTCGTCTTCGCTAATTATTGCTCTTAAACTATTGTTATCGACAGCGATAAAGTAAAGCAATTATTTGGCGCTTGCATCTTATGCAATAAAGAGATAACCATAAGGCTTCGCCAGCTTGTCGATAACTTCAACAAAACATGATCATATCATACAACAACTTATATCTCATCACGCCTCACCATATCACATCATTAACAAGCCCTGCAAAAACAAGTTAGACGTCCTCTACTTTGTTGTTGCAAGTTTTACATGGCTGCTACGGGCTTAGAAAGAACCGTTCTTACCTACGCATCAAAACCACAATGATATTTCGTCAAGTATGTGCTGTTTTAACCTTCACAAGGACTGGGCGTAGCCACACTCGATTCAAGTAAAGTTGGAGAAACTGACACCCGCCAGCCATGTAACATCCCAAATTTTCAATTTGGAATGTTATACATAGGTCATTCTTGCATGGCATATTTTATTGCATCTTCGTTCCGCAATCCTCGAAATCCTAAGCAACTCAAGGACCCTGAGAGAGTTGGGGATTTTTCGGTTTCATATTTGATTTTATCAATATTGAAACGAGGATCTTAGATTTTAATTATTTTCTCTCCAAAAATATTTCATAATAAAAAATAAATGAGAGGAGATAATATGACTTCTCCAAAACAATTGAAATATTGGAGGAAAAATGTTAAAATCATTTGTTGGCCAAGAAAACCATTTGGATTTTATTTGCATTAGAAAAATTGCACGTTTTGAAAATTGCATTTTAGGGCCAAGAAAATGTTCATCTCGTTCTAAATATTTCATTTAGACGGCGAAAATTTGTTTTGGCATTTTTAGATTTTTATTTTATTTTATAGGATTTATTTTTTGTCGATGGAATTATTAAAAAACTTCGCACCGACCGGGTCAAACCCACTGCCGGCCGGCTTAACTCCCCTGCGCATTGCCAGCCACATACCACACACCGCCGACTCAGACGAGGAGTCCCACGGACTCCTCATCGCCAAGGCCCTCCTCCTCGAACACGCCGCCCCACCCCTTTATAAGCCGCCGCCCACGCCTCCAAACCACCGCCACCACTGCACAGCCGCCGCCTCCCGACACGCCCGAGACGCCATTGCCTCCGCCGCCACCCCCCCACGCCTACCTGTCAAGACCGACTTCCGGGAGCCGAGCCGAGCCGAGCCGAGGTAGCCACCACGCCTGCTTTTATGAGAAAACTGCTTGCTTTTTTAGAAAACCCTAGTTTTCGCTTTTTTAAATAGATCGGTTTTTTCTCCTGCTTATTTATTTAGCATTCGCCGTTCGCTCGCTTTTAACGAACGCGTTCTTCGCTTAGGTTCAAATAACGAACGCTCGCTCGTTAGTCTGCTCGCCGCTTTTTTTTTTCTCGGATTTATTCCGTGATTTTTCTCGATCGCGATTTCGATCCGATCTTAGTTTCGCTTATCTTTTCGCCGTTAGTCCGAATCAGCGATTCAAGCGCCTAGATCTTCGCCTCGAGACCCTCTTTCGTCTAAATAACTTAAACAAGATTTTAATACTGTAAAATTTGACCTTAGTTCAGATTAGTAAACAGATCTTGTTTCTTTCGCCGTTTGAGTTTCGTTGTTCCGTTTGGTTTGATTCCTTTTGCGAACCGGAGTTCTTAAGTTGAACTTTCTGGTAAGCCTCGTTATTTGAGTTTTGCTTGTGCATATTTGCATGTTGCTTATGTATTTTATTGTTTGCTTGCGATAGAATTCCCGGAGTGCGAAGCGTGTTACTACGAGTCTCTAGGATTCGCGGATCGTCAGCAAGGCAAGTAACACATTGATCATACTCTTTTCATACCCAGTTTTTATTCATTAGTTCCTATCCTCAAACATTGCATGGTTAGGATGTCTTTAACTTGTGGGTTGGGAAGTAGTTGTTGAGGTAGAACCTATTATACTGTTACTATCAAACCCTTGGGAGTTACTTCACGTGTTGCTTATATTGCTATGCTATGCTCAGAGACGTGGTTGGGTTTGAGTGAATCCATGACAGATGTGAGATTGTTAATTAATGGTTCAACTTAAGGTGGCAACTTAAAATGAACATCCTGGTGGATTGAGGCACCGGGGAACCCAAAGGTTGTCTGCTTTAATTTTTGGGAAATCCTGGTATCCGTGGTGATCTTCCTATGGACCGCCACCCGTGCTTAAAGGAACTGAGATGATTCATGCTAGAAACTTTCGTGCAGCCACAAGCTACTATGGGCTCTAGCATAGTTGAGTAGGTTACGTGAAGCTCTTGAAGAGGTAGATCAGCCAGCTAGTGGGTTTTGTAGGTTTGGTATGGTCTACCCGAGTAGAGAGTTAATGTTTCGAAAGATCGTGTCTCGGTCATCCGCTTCTCAAACACCATGCAAGTGCGAGAAATCAACGGAGGCGATCGAGTCTTGTGGGGAAAAGTGCGCAAACCTCTGCAGAGTGTACAATCTAATCATGGTTAGCCGTGTCCCCGGTTATGGACAATGTTGAGTATCTAGTACTTGGGTTATCACATGTATCTCATCACTCTTAATTAATATTGTTGGGTTCTTAACTACTTTAATTGGGATTGAGTTGGGGTTATACCTTCTCAATGTTTCAACCACCATGATAGTTAAACTAAAAACTATTCCTTTGTTGTAGGGAAAAATTGGCTTTTTGCAAAACTATAACCATAGAGCTTTCCACCAGCCAAATATGCATGTAGTGATAGCATTATTTTGTTCTTCCTCTCATCAGGTTATATTGCCAAAGATATTCCATGTGGCTCGTTTTCGGCTGCAACGTATTATGTTGCGACTTTTTAGACGAGGAGTAAGGTTCGTTAGGTCGTTGTCGTGCAGCTCACTATGCCGCTGGAGTTGATGGACTCACTTATCTTCCAAGCCTTCCGTTATCGTATTAGATGGCCTTAAGCCATATTATTGTAATAAGTTCTCTTCTCGAGACATTCGATGTAATAAGTGTGTGATTGCTACTCTGTATAAATCCTTCGAGTACTATGTGTGTCAAAGACATCGATCCAGGATGACATCGGCACATAGACTTGACCATCTGAGGTCGGGTCGCTACAAGATGGTATCAGAGCACACGCTGAGTGTAGGACGACCACTAAGATAAACCATAGGTCACTCTTCTCTACTCATTTCTGACTCCTCTCCATTTTTATACTCTTTAGGATGACGGAGATGAAGAACAAGTTTGCACAACCGGATGAAGACACACCTTTTGGAGGCCACTTGAAGGAAGTCACTAGGTACTTGAACATTGGAATACCAAGCTTCACCGGGACGTACAACGCCACCTTACTAGAAGAGGAACGCTGGATGATTCAAGTACAAGTTCCAGGAAGGACGTTCTCGCCAACTTCTAAACCCATAGAATTTTCTTTCGAAGCACCCACCTGGAGCCTAGGCAAGAGCATGGCAGCTCACATTACCATGGGACGTATTGGAGAAGTATACAACAGGGAGCTTAAGGACACCATCTATCAAATATGTGTACGCCGAGACGAGCAATTGGAAGTAATCAGCACCAAGAAGGATAGATCCATTGCAGCTTTCATCCAGGAGCTAAACTAGCACATTCGACGTCAGGAGAACCAAATGTGCGCAGACATGATGGAGTTGAAGAAGGCGAAGACTAGGATCATCGAGCTGGAGGAAGAACTCAAGTTTACACGTGATGGATATGAGGAGGAAATCAAGACACTACTGGAGAAGAACGACGACCTGGTTAAGAAGATCGGATTTTTAATGGGAGGACCAGCACCGGAAGAAGAAGAAGACGATGACCCCACTTGCTCGACAACTACATCATCATCGCATTTACACCGATTCCGATCCAAGTGATGATGACTACGAAGACGGTCGAGCGACATCATGGAGTCTTCCACCGATCAAAATTTCTAGATGACCACCATATATTAGTAGTATTTCCATGTATTTAGTAGCGCTTGAGCACTTATGCGATAGTTCTAGACCGCTTGTATGCCCTTGCTTGATTGATTGAGTGAAATGATTGTGTTTGCCTCATGTGCATATGGGTAGTGTTTTCCTGCTAGACCTTTTTCTATTCTAATCTCTTCCATCTAAACCCATCGATGCCTCCAGACGTGACACCGGTTTTGCTTTCCCACCGAGCTCACCCAGCTTGATCCAAAGCAGCGTAATGCCTTGATGCAATTGCTAGTTCGTAACTAGGCAACAACAACAACAACAACAATAACCCGCCAAAGGACAACCTAGCCTGCTTTTCGAGGTTACATCCGCCGTGTTTTCCAATAGCACCGAGCCAATAGTTGTCTGATGATTGGCTACGCCAGATCGGAAGGAGTTAACCACCGCAGGATGCACAGATGTCGAGAAGGTGCGCTTGTCGACATCAATTGATGGACCAGAACCTCATGGTGGGAGAATTACACGACTACTTTTCCTATAGCCAATGTTACTTGGGACCAGTTTCAGCAAGCTTTTCGCACAACCCATGTCTCAACTGGAGCCATGTAGATGAAGAAGCGCGAGTTTCGCAATTTACGCCCGGGGAACCGTACTGTGGCTCAGTACGTGGATGAGTTTAGCAAGTTATCACGCTATGCCCCTGATGATGTGGCCACAGATGCCGCGAAGCAGGAGAAGTTTATGGAAGGGCTGAATGATGAGATGAGCATGCAGTTGATGGTGGCAACTTTCAACAACTACCAGGAGTTGATAGACAAGGCCCTTATGATTGAAAGGAAGCAGCAGCAGATTGAGAACCGAAAGAGGAAGTATGGACAAGGGAAGTATAACTCAGGAGCTCAGCAGAAGCCTCGCTTAACCTTGAACTCAGGAGGACTAGTACATAACCATGGAGGTCACAACCACACTGGAGGAGGATCGCATAACCACAATGGTGCCAAGAACGGAAATGGGAACGGAGTTAATAACAACCAGAACTGCTCCAACCCAGCTACACCCGCCAAAAGAGACCTAAGTCAAGTTACTTGCTTTAAGTGCGGGAAGACATGGCACTATGCCAATGATTGCCCGGAAGGAAGGAATGGAAGCGGAAATGGGAGCGCTGGGAAGAAGCCTAATCCATTCAACAAAGGACAAGTGAACCACATTAACGTGGAGGAGGTTGAAGAGCACCGGATGCGTAATAGGTAAGTTTTGGTTGTCATTTACCGCTTTTGTTCTTTTCAATACTGTGCATCGTGATTCATACATATCAAGGGATTTGTGGATAAGTTTGCTACCAACCCAAACCCTTAGGACCCCTCTTTAGTAAGCTCGCCTGGAGCAGAGTACATGGCTAGCCGATGGTGCAACCAGATACCCCTAACCATTGGCACACATGTTTTTCCGTCTGACCTAATTATCTTGGAGTCGCAAGGATTGGATGTGATATTAGGTATGGACTGGATGTCAAAGTATGGAGGAAGCATTGACTATGCTAGCAAATCAATTTACCTCACCACCCCTAAGGAAAAAGGATTATATGTATCTAGGCATGTGCCTAGGAGGAGCCAAGTGAATGCCCTCATGGAGTTGTTCAGAGGAAGTGCCTCAGAGTAAAGGATCGCCCGGTTGTTTTCCCCAGAGGAGTTACTGTGCATGCCACCGGATCGAGACATCGAAGTTTTTGATAGAGCTATTGCCGTGCATGGCCAATATCCAAGAGACCCTATCGGATGCCCGCAAATGATCCGGAGGAAATTAAGAAGCAGATCAAGGAGTTATTGGAGAAAGGTTACATTCGAAGGAGTTCATCACCTTGGGGAGCCCCAATGCTTTTGGTTGAGAAGAAGGATAAATCCCTTAGGATGGTTGTTGATTACCGAGCCTTGAATGAAGTAATGATTAAGAACAAGTACTGTAACGCCCGGATGGTTATGCAACAGTAATCACCCGGTTATGTTAATTAACCTCTCGTTGATTCAAACCCGACCAAAAACAAAAATAAAAAATGAAACAAACGATAAAAGGTTCGTAAAATAAGTTCTAAATGTTCCGGTTTTCTAAAATACCTAACCTAATATTGGTGGGTGCAATAATTTTACAAATGTCGAGCTTTAAATAAATCAATAATGTAAAAGGAAAATAATAAAAGAGAAAAGGAAAGGAAAATAAAGGAGGGGATAACCCCCGCCCAAACCACCGCCCCCATCCCTTGGCCCATCCCCTTCCCCGGGCCGCCCACGCCCACCATTCCCCACTTATCTCTTCCCCACCGGTGGCTAACCCTAGCCACCGACCGCACGCGCCCCACCTCCTCGCGCCTCGCCTCTCCTCCTCCTCCTCAGATCTCGATCGGGCGGAGGCCCCGACCGAACCTCCCCCCGGGCCTCACTCACCCGCCGCCCCGCCTGACCTCCCTCCTCCTCCGACGCCCCGAGGAACTCCTCCTCCGCCGCCTCGAGCCTGCCTGCCTCACGCTCACGCTGCTCGGCTCGCCGCTGGGCGCCTCGACCCTCCCTAACGGCCGCCGCCCACCGCCGAGCCCGCCCGCCTAGGCCCCGCCTCCCCCGTGAGGCCCCCTCTCCTCCCTCTGCTGGCGATGGCTCCGCCACCGCCCGCTTCCTCCGGCCTCCCGGATCCCCCTCATGTCAGCCAGGGTCTCCGCCTGCCTCACAGACCGACGCCCGATCCTCTCCTTCCTCCCCGACCGGATCCGCCATCATGCCCCGACTGCCCTGCCACTGCAGACGGCGCTCTGGCCCCCTTCTTCCCTACGACGGCGACGCCTCAAGCCCAGCCCGCCTGAGCCCCCTGCTCTCTGCTCGCCTCGAGCCCTCGTTTTTCCTCACATGGCTGCCCCGCCGAACCTGCCACCCCCGCCTGTCGCTCACTCACGGGCCTGGCCGGGCCGGGCGCGGCCAGGCTCGGCCAAGGCTGCCTCAGGCCTCGGCAGTCGCCTCGACTGCCTCGGTTCGGCCTGCTCGGGCATCGATCAGCAAGCCTGCACTCCACCGCCTGCTTGGCCATACATCGACGTGGGGGCCCCACCCCACAAAGAACGCTTTTTAAATAAAACAAAGAAGCTAAAATGGAAATAAAATGAACTAAATTAATTACTAAATAATTAGTTAATTAATTAATTGAGTAATTAATTAAACTAATTAATTCGATTAGTTAAACCAATCATTAGTTAAATTAATTGGGTAATTAATTAAACTAATTAAGACCTAATTAATTAACACTAATCATTAATTAACTTAATTAACTAAGGTTAATTAAACTTTGATTAGGCTAATTAAATTAATTAGTCATTAGTGAATGACATGCGGACCCACTGTCAGGGTTGACTTAGTCAACCCCGCTGATCGATGAAGTCAAGATGACATCATGTCGATGTCATAAATGCAAATTCGAAATTAATTAAATAATTAATTAAAATTCCGAAATTAATAAAACCTTTTATAATCATATCTTTTAACCGTAATCCGGATTAAAATAATTTCAACATGAAAGTTGCTCGTAACGACGAGACGAATTCGGATACGCAATTGCTCGCCCACCACACGCCTCTAACCTATCGAACCTGCAAACTTTCCTCTCCGTTCATCCGTCTGACAGACGTCCTAACCGGATAACTTCCCTGATGTTTCCCCTAAACCAAGACTCCTTCTTACCACGTTAGGGCACGCCTTAGCATCGCTTGGCATGTCATGCATCGTTATGCATCTCATTATCGTATTCATTGTTTCTTCCCTCTTCTTTGGTAGACTACGAGACCGACGCCGCAATGCCGCCTCGACCACGGTGTTGACGACCTCTCTCTTGCCGAGCAACCAGCAAGCCCCCTTGATCACCAGATATCGCCACTCTTATCTACACCGCTTGCATTAGAGTAGTATAGCATGTTACTGCTTTGATACTCCTATACCGCTGTATAGCCTCGCCCTTGTAACTTCGTTGTTACCTTACCGCAATCCTATATGCTTAGTATAGGATGCTAGTACTTTCATCTGTGGCCCTACTTTCTTGTCCGTCTCGCCGTTATATTATCGGGCCGTGATCACTGGAGTTGATCACGGTATATACTATATACTTATACATGATACATGTGAGACTAAAGTCGGTCGGCCGATGGAGCACCCATGAGTGGATCTTTGTATGAGCGATTGTATGTGTTGAGACCGCTTAGGAGAGAGGTGGGCTGCCCTGCTCGGGCTCATGTTTACTTAACACGCTTAACGAGGTCTTGGTATTTGATCCGGTTGGCTACGAGCTTATACGCACTAACCATCTACGCGGAGTAGTTATGGGTATCCCGCCGTGGTATCACCAAGCACTTCGGCGACGTCACGACGAGCGCTAGCTGCCACGGATTGGACTGAACGCCTCTAGGCTAGGTCTGCTCGGCCGCCGCACGAACGCAAGTGTGTCAGTATGGATGGGCCTGCACTGCTGCCGCTTAGGTTTAGACCGCGGTTGGCCTCTCACAGTTTAGGTGGGGCTGCGACGTGTTGATCTTCCGCTGCCGGGCATGACCCAGAAAGTGTGTCCGCCAAATGGGATCAAGCGCGCCGGGTAAGATGGTGCACCCCAGGGAAGTTAATCTATTCGGATAGCCGTGATCTTCGGTAATGTGACGACTTGGAGTTGTACCTTGAGCTTATGACAACTAGAACCGGATACTTGATAAAACACACCTTCCAAGTGCCGACATAACCGTGGTCGCCTCGCCTGTGGATATGAGCAGGGATTGCCGGTAGGATTATTGCTATATGATGTTACTTGGAGGACTTCCGCTGTCCTCTTCTCGTCTGCAAGACAGTGTCCGTGGTTTAGTCTTCAAGTAAGACTAGCTATCCCCTCTTATTCTCGCATTCTCGCAGCTTCACCCATCGATATGGCCTTTACACATATATCCATGCATATGTAGTGTAGTTCTTGTTTACAGTACTTTGGATGAGTACTCACTGCTGCCTTGTTCCCTTTTCCCCTATCTCTACTCGATTGTCGCAATCGACGATGGAGCCCAGAGCCGACGCCGCCGCCTATGACGACTACTACTCCGGAGGCGCTTACTACTACGCAGCAGCCCGACGATTTACCACTGTGAGGACCTAGGAGGATCCTGTGCAGAGGCCCGCCTCTTTCGATCCAGATCCCAGCTTTGTGCTAGCCATCTTATGGCACCTTGTTTAACTTATGTCCAGATCAGATATTGTTGCTTCCACGACTGCCTATGATCGAGCACTTGTATTCGAGCCCTCGAGGCCCCTCGGCTTGTATTATGATGCTTGTATGACTTATTTTATTTGTAGAGTTGTGTTGTGATATCTTCCCGTGAGTCTTGATCTTGATCGCATACATTTATGCGCATGATTAGTGTACGATTGAATCGAGGGCGCCACAAGTTGGTATCGAGCCGATCGCCTCGTAGGAATCCCCTTCCACACTCCTTGGTCAAGTCGAGTCTAGACATTGCAAAACTTTTACTAACTTGGCTGTGTGCTTTACGGGCCCACGCCGCCATCGGGTGGTATTAGGATCTTTTACCCTCGACCTTTACTCGACTCGACTCTCTTCTACTCGGTTAAACGATTTTACTAACTATCACTAGGATCCCGTGACCGCATTCACCCCAAGATGGATATAGCCTTAGTTGTTTTTGGAATTGTATTTGAACAATTTCCACCCCGTCATTTGACCTTTGAAACGCCTTTGTTTTCAGATGGAACCCACGAGGCAGGTCGTACGCCACACGACGGCCATTGGTGCTCGGGATCACCATGTGCTAGCCGAGATGATGACCTATCCGGTTATCGCTGCACCCCGAGTACACCGCCTATGAGGAGTACCAGACTACAATCAGAGCAGACTGCCGCCATCGCCCACCTCTACTCTCGGAGTATGAGTCCACTCATCGTGTTGCACACCGCACATGGTGTTGGAGTGACCATCGATATGGCAGTCCACGATGTCGCTTATGCCGCTCGACACGCCTTCGCAGAGTATCGAGAGTTGGACACCTCCCCTTCGTGCACATTGCTATCGCGCTCGATGTTGGTGAGGAGGGTTACTACACCGCTGCCTACACCATCGCTACCAGAGAGCCTTCCACCATCGTAACTTTGTTCGCATGCCGATGGGCTGGATCGAGCTAACCGAGCTTTTCGCCACGAAGTTGTACATCACCCGCCAAGACTCTACCGTGGCTCGACGCTGATGCACCCTTTGTCCGATCCGAGAGCTGCCACGCTCGCGATCTACCCCGCCAGACCGTGATGCCTCAGGTGTTGGTTGGCCGACGGGAGGCTACTCTCCCGCACTTGGCCCTTTTCGCCACCGGACGCCGGATTCAGCACCAGAGTATCCGCGCCCCTGTGTCACCGACGTGGAGGACTATCCACCGCCAAGACTATCACCTTTCAGCTACAAATACCTCCGCAGCATCATGGGACTGATGTAGACTTGCTTGTTAGTGTTTGATGTATTCGCCATGAGCCCGTGTGCACCTATGATGTAGTAGTCTATGTAATCGGACTCTATGTATCGAACTCTATGCATGATTCCTTTTGTAAGATATGCCAACTACTATGTAGTTCCCATCATGCTGCTTTCATTATGCATGTTTCATCATGAATGATTCCTGCCTCTTGCTTAATTTCTCAAATGCTGAACTACCCCGTTATATAATAGCAGGATGGTTAGGCCAGCAGGTCGTGGTCGTGGTGCCAACTTCCCACCACCGCCGAGTACATGGCTGGTATGGTCCAACAGCTTGAGATGAATCGCCAGCCATGGAGAATATGATGGCTCGCCTCGCCTCAATATGAACCAAAGACCCAAACGGAACAACTCGCAGGATTTCATACGCTCAACCCCAGCAGATACCGCAGCTCAACTCAGCCATCGGATGTCGATGATCGCCCGTGACATCACCTATGAGATGGAGTCTCGCTGATGTAGCCCCGCCAGCTATGTCACTTTTGCTTCCTTCTTCCCAAGGGACCCGCAGCTCAATGGTGGGACAGCCACCGCGCATTTCGCCAGCTTGGAACACTCATCACCGCCGCACTTCCAGTTGCTTCCGTGCCCGCTTCATCCTCAAGGGGTCATGGACCGAAGAAGCGTGAGTTCCGCATCTCACCCAAGGCAACAAGATCATAGTTTATCAACAGAGTTCTGGACTTGTCTCGCTATGTCAAGAGGATATTGCAACCGATGCACGCAGACAGAGAAGTTCCGTGACGGCCTTCAAGTCGACATCAAGCTCGCACTTCTAGTGCACGACTTTGCTGATTTCGCCACCTTGGTGAACAAAGCTATCAATGTCGAAACTGGTCTGCAGGAATACCAGAGTTCTAACAGCGCAACTGCGACACGGCTCATCTTCGGGCCCGCCCTCGCAGGCGCAAGATATGGATTCCCAACAGCATGTACCACCAATGCATCTCGCTTCAAAGCGTAACTATGCTACACCTCGCCCGCTTACAACTAAGCAGCCAAGCTTCCAGCCCACCACCCCAAGCTCCTGCTCCCACTCCCAATAATGGCTTATGCTTCAAAGCGACAACTGTGGCACTGCATAGAGAATGCAACCGTAACCGTAATCAATCGCCCTTCCAAAGAATGGGCCGTGGAAACACCTGTAACCGCAACAACACCGCAAGTCTTATGGGCAAGCTCAAAGCCAACCACGTTGATCCGAACGGCTCAAGACCAGCCTGCATCGTGATGGGTACACTCGTGAAATTCAGACCAGATCTGCTTTTATTCGATTCAGGCATCACATTCATTCATGTCCAAGATTTTGCATTCATGCATGGTATTAAAAGTGAAGACATGAATGCTTCACTATTAGTACACACCTCGGGCCAATGTCGGACCTCCATGATTTGCAACGACGCCCCTCTGGAAATCAAGGAATGGAATTCTTGTCTCTCCTATCGTTGTCAAGTCTTGTAGCATCGACCTCATTTTGGGATGGATTGGTTGAAAGCGATACGCGCCAATCGCTTGCGCCACTAAGACCGCCCATCTGCTGCACCCTTCGATGAAATCGTAGTTACAATGCTCGCTCTGTTCAAGATGCCGAGGCAAGGCTCTATGCATTGAATGCATTGAACGCCGCACCTCGAGGGAATTGAAAACATTCCTGCTGCTTATGATTTCCAAGACGCTCTTCCTCAAGAACTTCCAGGATTCCTCGCTAGAGCTGTCAATTCGCCATCGACTTGAAACCGTGCACCACTCCTATAGCCAAGCTGCCCTACAAGATGCCGCCGATGAACTCCTTGAGCTAAAGGAGGAAATCGACAAATCTCTTCAAAGCGGTTTCATTCGCCCAAGTTGCTCTCCTTGGGGAGCACCTCTCTTTGTCAAGAAGAAGGATGGGACAAACCGATTGGTCCAAGACTACCGCCCTATAAATCAAGCTACCATTCGTAATAAGTATCCTCTTCCTGATCAATGATCTTTATGATCAACTCGGCTGGTTCGCGTTGTTCTCAAACTCGACTTGAGGTTGGGTTACCACCAGATCCGTGTTCGCGAGGAGGATATCCCTAAGACCGCATTTGTGACTCGTTATGGTTCATACGAGTACACCGTCATGTCTTTCGCTTAACCAATGCTCCAGCCACCTTCTCTCTACCGATGAACTATATATTCATGGATTACCTCGACAAGTTCGTCGTGGTTTATCCGGATGATATCCTGATCTATTCCAAGAATGAAGAAGAACATGCTGAACATCTTCGCCTTGTGCCGAAAAGCTACGAGAGCATCAACTCTATGCCAAGTTCTCCAAATGTGAATTCCGCTTCAAGTAACCTATCTTGACATGTCATTTCTAAGGATGGTATTGCCCAACCCCGAAAGAGTTCAAGCTATTCTCGATTGACCTCCAAGAACGCATAAGTCGAAGTTTTCTCGGTCTCGCCACTATTGTCACGATTCGCCGAGAACTTCTCCAAGATTGCCGTGCCTCGACTAACCTGCTGTATAAAGGCGCAAATTCCAATGGATGATAAGTGTCGAAAGTTTCAGCACTCAAAGACAAGTTGACTTCGCCCCTGCTAGCTCCTCCCGATACTAAGAAGGACTTCACATTTATCGCGACGCTTCGCCAAGGATTAGGCGGTGTCCTAATGCAAGAGCGCAGTGGTTGCTTATGCCTCTCGACAGCTATACCTCACGAGGAGAACTACCCAGTTCATGACCTCGAACTTGCTGCCGCCATTCATGCACTAAAGCAAAGGGCGACATTACCTTCTCGGTAATCGCTATGTAGATCTTCACCGACCACCAAAGTTTGAAGTATCTGCTTACTCACCAGACCTGAACCTCCGCCAGCAGAGATGGATGGAGACTGCTAGCACTTTGATTTGGGTATTTCCTATACGCCAGCAAGGCTAATGTAATGGCTGATGCCTTGAGCCGCAAGTCTTCATCGCAACCACCTTCAGTTCACAAAGTTCAGCCTCACTTGTTGAAGAATTCAGCAGTCGAACCTCCATATTGTTCCTCCGTGCACTTCGCCCCTCCTCCGGAGTTCCGCAAGATGAATCTCCGTGTTGTTCCCTGTGGTTCCTCTTACCCCGGCTGTTGAACCCGATCTCTTGGGCACCATAAAGACAATGCAGGATTTGACTCGAGGTCTACAAGCTTAAACAAGACATCAGAAAGGAAATCCTCATCCTTCACTATTGCCGATGATGGCGCTTTGTACTTCAAAGGCCGCTTAGTGGTGCCTTGTAAGAAGGAAAATCTGAATATGACTCGAAGGTTATGCAAGAAGCTCATGATACGCCTCTATGTATCCATCCCGGCAAGACAAAGATGTATCAAGACATTCGCCGAGATTCCGTGGTCTAATATGAAGGTGACATTGCTCGCTATGTTTCGAGTGTGACGCTTGTCCGTCAGATCAAAGGTAACATCAAAGGCCCGCCGAACTCGCAGCCTATCTCTATTCCCGAATGGAAATGGGACCATGTTGAAATGGACTTCGCCACCGGATTTCCCAAATCGCAGAAAGGTAATGATGCTATTCTTGTCGCCATTGACCGCTTTCTAAAGTTGCACATTTTCCGCGGTCAAAGAAACGATCATCGCTAGCCAGCTTGCAACGCCTATATGTCCGAATTGTTTCACTTCACGGTATTCCACCGTTATCGCCGACCGTGGCAGCTTATTCACTTCAAGATTCTCGCAAGTTTTCAAGAAGCTATGGGGACTCATTTATCTTTCAAGATCGCTTCATCCGCAGCCTCAAGGGCAAGTTGAACGTGTCAACCAAATTCTCAAGACATGCTTCGAGCTTGTGTCATCTCATTCGCAAGAAATGGGAGGAATCTCTCCCGATGCTGAGTTCTCTTATAATAATAGCTATCGCTAGTCTCAAGATGGCCCCTTCAAGTGTTATATGGACGAAAGTGCCAACCCTCCGAATCGGTCGAAATCGGGAACGCCCACTCTTCGTCCGGATATTATCCAACATGTCAAGAACAAGTCCGCATTATTCGCGAGAATCTCAAGACCGCCAACAAGCGCAAAAGAGTAATTATGACCGCTATCACAAAGACATGGTCTATCAACTCGCGAAAAGGCCTATCTTCGCTACACCAATGAAGGGTGCTCACCGCCGGATCAAGGGCGTTAGCTCGCTATATTGGCCCTTTCACTATTCTCGAAAGGCGGAAAAGTGGCATATCAACTGAGCTTCCGTCAACCTTTCTCAGTTCACGATGTGTTCCACGTGTCCCAACTCCGACGCCGCTTCAAGGACCCAATCCGAGCAAAGGACCATGAAGTGCTCGAATTGCAACAGACCTCTCCTATAAAGAGCATCCGTCCGCATTCTCACTGTGAACGCCGCACCCGCCGAAGGCGATCAAGTTCTCAAAGTCCAAAGTGGTCGAATCACTCAAGATGAAGCCACCGGGAACGCGAGGATCGCCTACGAGATGAATATCCCGCACTTCTTTCCTTCTACCTCCTAAATCTCGGACGAGATTTCTTGTAGTGGAGGAGATTTGTAACGCCCGATGGTTATGCAACAAGAATCACACGGTTATGTTAATTAACCTCTCGTTGATTCAAACCCACCAAAAACAAAAATCAAAATCAAACAAACGATAAAAGGTTCCAAAATAAGTTCTAAAATGTTCCGGTTTTCTAAAATACCTAACCTAATATTGGTGGGTGCAATAATTTTTACAAATGTCGAGCTTTTTAAATAAATCAATAATGTAAAAGGAAAATAATAAAAGAGAAAAGGAAAAGGAAAAGGAAATGGGAGGGGGATAACTCCCTGCCCAGCCACCGCCCCCATCCCCTTGGCCCATCCCCCTTCCTCTCGGCCGCCCACCGCCCACCGCCCCACTTACTCTTCCCCACCGTGGCTAACCCTAGCCACCGACCGCACGCGCCCACCTCCTCCCTCGCCCTCGCCTCCCTCCTGGCCTCCCAGATCTGATCGGGCGGAGGCCCCACCAACCTCCCCGCCGCCCCCACTCGGCTGCCCCCGCCCCCCGCCGCCCCCGACTCCTCCTCCTCCGACGCCGCCCGAGGAACCTCCTCCTCCGTCGCCTCGAGCCCACAAGCCTGCCATGCTGGCTCGCCACGGCGCTGGGCGCCTCGACTTCTCCCTAACGGCTGCTGCCGCCACCGCCGAGCCCGCCGCCTAGGCCCTGCTCCCCCTGAGGCCCCCTCCTCTCCCCTGCCGGGCGATGGCTCCGCCACTGCGGCGGCTCCCTCCGGCCTCCCCGGATCCTCGCTGCCGCCAGGCCCCGCCTGCCGCACAAGACCGACGCCTCGATCCCTCTCCTCCCCCGACCGGATCCGCCATCACTGCCCCGACCGCCCCGCCACAGACGACGCCTGCTGGCCCCCTTCTTCCCCACGACGGCGACGCCCGGCGCCAAGGCGCCCGAGCCTCTGCTTCTGCTCGGCGCCTCGCCCGAGCCTCGTTTCCTCACAGGCGCTGCCCCGGCCGAACCCGCCACCCCGCCTGCCAGCTCACTCACGGCTGCTGGCCGGCCGGGCTGGCCATGGGTCTTGGCCACTGGCCCCCTCGTGGCCTTGGCCGCCTCGACTGCCTCTGGTTCGGCCTCGCTCGGGCATCGACTCAGCCGCCTCACACTCACCGCCTGCTTGGCCATGGGTTATCGACGGGGGGCCCCACCTTCACAAAGAACGCTTTTAAATAAAAACAAGCAGCTAAAATGGAAATAAAATGAACTAAATTAATTACTAAATAATTAGTTAATTAATTAATTGAGTAATTAATTAAACTAATTAATTCGGATTAGTTAAACCTAATCATTAGTTAAATTAATTGGGTAATTAATTAAACTAATTAAGACCGAACCAATTAACACTAATCATTAATTAACTTAATTAACTACAAGTTAATTAAACTTTGATTAGGCTAATTAAATTAATTAGTCATTAGTGAATGACATGCGACCCACCTATCGTGGTTGACTTAGTCAACCCTGTTGATCGATGATGTCAAGATGACATCATGCCGATGTCATAAATGCAAATTCAAATTAATTAAATAATTAATTAAAATTCCGTAAATTAATAAAACCTTTATAAATCATATCTTTTAACCGTAATCCGGATTAAAATAATTTCAACATGAAAGTTGCTCGTAACGACGAGACGAATTCGGATACGCAATCCGCTCGCCCACCACACGCCTCTAACCTATCGAACTCAGAACTTTCCTCTCCGTTCATCCGTCTGCAGACGTCCTAACCGGATAACTTCCTGATGTTTTCCCCTAAACCAAGACCTTCTTACCACGTTAGGGCACGCCTTAGCATCGCTTGGCATGTCATGCATCGTTATGCATCCGTTATCGTATTCATTGTTTCTTCCCCTTCTCTTCTAGAGACTACGAGACCGACGCCGTACCGCCACTCGACCACGGTGTCGACGACTCTCTCTTGCCGAGCAACCAGCAAGCCCCCTTGATCACCAGATATCGCTTACTCTTATCTACACCGCTGCATTAGAGTAGTATAGCATGTTACCGCTTTCGATACTCCTATACCGCTGCATAGCCCGTCTTGTAACTTCGTTGTTACCTTACCCGCAATCCTATATGCTTAGTATAGGATGCTAGTACTTTCATCCGTGGCCCTACTTTCTTGTCGGTCCGCCGTACATATTATCGGGCCGTGATCACTCGGGAGTTGATCACGGTATATACTATATACTTATACATGATACATGTGAGACTAAAGTCGGTCGGCCGATTGAGCACCATGAGTGGATCTTTGTATGAGCGACAGGCAGGTGTGAGACCGCTTAGGAGAGAGGTGGCCTCGGCCCTGTCGGGCGCTCATGGGTTTACTTAACATGCTTAACGAGGTCTTGGTATTTGATCCGGTTGGCTACGAGCTTATATGCACTAACCATCTACGCGGAGTAGTTATGGGTATCCCGCCGTGGTATCACCAAGCACTTCAGACGTCAATGACGGAGCGCGCTACCGGATTGGACTGAACGCCTCGTTAGGCTAGGTCTGCTTCCGCCGCCGCAGAACGCAGGTGTGTGCTCAGGCGATGGGCCTGCACTCGCAAGGCTTAGGTTTAGACCGCGGTTGGCCTCTCTCACAGTGCCTAGGTGGGCTGCGACGTGTTGATCTTCCGCTGCCGGCATGACCCAGAAAGTGTGTCCGCCAAATGGGATCAAGCGGCTGGTAAGATGGTGCACCCCAGAGGGAAGTTAATCTATTCGGATAGCCGTGATCTTCGGAACAGGACGACTTGGAGTTGTACCTTGAGCTTATGACAACTAGAACCGGATACTTGATAAAACACACCTTCCAAGTGCCGACATAACCGTGGTCGCTTCGCCGTAGATATGAGCAGGGATTGCCGGGTAGGATTATTGCTATATGATGTTACTTGAGGACTTCCGTTGTCCTCTTCGTCTGTGCAAGACAGTGTCCGTGTTTAGTCTTCGCTAAGACTAGCTAACCCCTCTTATTCTCGACATTCTGCAGCTTCACCCACCGATATGGCCTTTACACATGTACCCATGCATATGTAGTGTAGTTCCTTGCTTATGCAGTACTTTGATGAGTACTCACTGCTGCCTTTGTTCCCCTTTTCCCTATTCTACTCGATTGTCGTAATCGACGATGGAGCCTGAGCCGCAGACGCCGCCTATGACGACTACTACTCCGGAGGCGCCTTACTACTACGCAGCAGCCACCGACGATTTACCAGAGTGACCTAGGAGGATCCTGCAGAGGCCCGCCTCTTTCGATCTCAGATCCCAGCTTTGTGCTAGCCATCTTATGGCACCTTGTTTAACTTATGTCTCAGATTTCAGATATTGTTGCTTCCACGACTCGCCTATGATCGAGCACTTGTATTCGAGCCTCGAGGCCCCTCGGCTTGTATTATGATGCTTGTATGACTTATTTTATTTGTAGAGTTGTGTTGTGATATCTTCCCGTGAGTCTTGATCTTGATCGTACACATTTGCGTGCATGATTAGTGTACGATTGAATCGAGGGCGTCACAAGTACCCACTGCCATTGATCAGTGATTTGTTTGACCAGCTACAAGGAGCCAAGGTGTTTTCGAAGATCGATCTATGATCGGGATACCGTCAGTTGAAGATTCGAGAGAAGGATATACCAAAGACAGTGTTCACCATGCGGTATGGATTATACGAGTATACGGTCATGTCGTTTGGACTAACTAACGCCCATGCCTATTTCATGAGCATGATGAACAAGGTGTTCATGGAGTACTTGGACAAGTTTGTTGTGGTGTTTAGTGATGATATTTTGCATACTCAAGAACTAAGAGGAGCACAAGGAGCACTTATGCTTAGTTCTCGAGAAACTCAGGAACACCGCTATACGCCAAGTTCAAAGTGCGAAGTTTTGGTTGAAGGAAGTTGGATTTCTTGGGCATGTTATATCGAGAGGGTATAGCAAAGGACCCTAGCAAGGTTCACCAACATCGAATGGTTGGCACCCGCTTCAGCTTAGCAAGATCCGCAGCTTCTTGGACTCGCAGGTATTATCGAGGTTCATTGAGATTTTTCCAAGATTGCTAAGCCAATGACTGAATTATCAAGAAGGATACTAAGTTTAAATGGATGTAGATTGCAGGCAAGTTTTCGTGAATTGAAGAAACGCTTGACTACAAGCCCAAAGCTAACACCGCCAGATATACATAAGGAGTTCCAAGTTTATTGCGACGCCTCGCTTAGGACTTGGATGTGTGCTTATGCAGACGGAAGAGTTGTTTCAGATGCCTCATGACAACTAAAACCCCATGAGTTGAACTATGCCACGATGATTTGGAGTTAGAAGTCAGAGTATGCATTGAAAACCTCGAGGCATTATCTTATTGGAAATCGCTGTGATGTGTACACGGATCATAAGAGTTTGAAGTACATTTTCACACAAAAGGAGTTGAACCTTAGGCGAGGAGATGGTTGGAGCTTATAAAGGATTACGATATGAAGCTACACTATCATCCGGAAAGGCCAATGTCGAGTAGATGCTTTGAGCCGGAAAAGTTATGCTAATATCCTTGAAAGTAAGGGATTGTCAAGGAGTTAGCTAAGGATATCATGGAACTTCGTTGAGATTGTTCCAAGAGGTTTCATTGCATAATGGAGGTTCAATGACATTGTTGCACAAGATTCGAGAAGTCGTAAGAATGGCAAAGAGATTGCCGAGATAAAGGAGAAGATGAGTAAAGGAAAGGCCAAAGGTTTTCGTGAGGATGAGCACGACACCTTATGGTTTGAGGACCGAGTTTATGTGCCCAACAACCCAGAGATAAGGAAGTTAATACTTCAGGAGGCTCATGACTCACCATACTCGATACACCCCGAAACACCAAGATGTATTTGGATTTGAAAGAACGCTTCGTGGACGGTATGAAGAAGGATATTGCCGAGTATGTAGCTGTATGTGATGTATGTCGAGAGTGAAGGCAGAGCATCGTAAGCCGCAAGACTATTACAGCCTATGCCGATACCCGAATGGAAGTGGGAAAACTTGGCATGGATTTTATCACCGATTACCCAGACCAAAGCAGGATATGATTCAATATGGGTAGTAATGGATCGCTGACTAAAGTGGCTCACTTCATCCTAGTGAAAAACATACACAAGTGCGGTTGTCCAAGATATATATGTCGAGGATCGTGTCTCGCATGGATTTCGAGGACCATCAGACGATAGAGGAACACAGCCACTTCAAAGTTTTGGCATCGCCATAATTGCACTTTGGGAACAAGATTGGAGTTCAGTACGACATTTCACCCGCAGACAGATGGATAGACCGAGAGAGTCAACCAGATATTGGAGGACATGTTGAGAGCCTGTGCGCTAGATTATGGATCTAGTTGGGATGACAATTTGCCTTACGCAGAGTTCTCGTACAACAATAGCTAGCAGGCCGCTTTGAAGATGGCACCGCTCAAGCTCAGATGGACGCAGATGCAAAACACCATGATGTGGGATGAGGTAGGAGACCGACAAATGCTTGGACCAGACTTGATCAAGGAGTCTCAAGAGAAGGTTAAACTGATCGCTGATAGACCAAGATTGCTCACCCAGAAGAAGAGTTATGCATATGAAACGCAAGGAGGTAACCTATGAAATTGGAGACAGAGATATTCATGAGTATCACCCTTTGCGAGGAGTGAAACGCTTTGGAGTTAAGGGAAAATTAGCTCCGAGATTTGTAGGACCGTGACGTGTTTTGGAACGGATGGGAGAAGTTGCCACAAGCTGGAATTACCGTAAGGATTGTCGAGTTCACGATGTGTTCCACGCCTCACGCTTGAAGAAGTGTCATGCCGAGATGGCCGATATACCATTAAGAGATACAAGACTTCGAGGCAATTCAGCTTGGACAAGAATTTGACTTATGAGGAGAAGCCAATGAAGATTCTTGACTTTGCCACCGAGTCACCCGCGGCAAGGTTATTAAGTTTTGCAAAGTTCAAGGAGCCACCATACCGAGGAGGAAGCCACCGGGAACGAGAGGATGATATTCGCAAGGACCACCCGCACCTATTTCCTAGCCAACCCAATCTCAAGGACTAGATTCATCTTAACGGGTAGGTTCAGAATATCCCAAATTTTCAATTTGGAATGTTATACATAGGTCATTCTTGCATGGCATATTTTATTGCATCTTCGCTCCGCAATCCTCGAAATCCTAAGCAACTCAAGGACCCTGAGAGAGTTGGGATTTTCCGGTTTCATATTTGATTTTTATCGAATATTGAAACGAGGATCTTTGATTTTAATTATTTTTCTCCAAAAATATTTCATAATAAAAAATAAATGAGAGGAGATAATATGACTTCTCCAAAACAATTGAAATATTGAAGAAAAAATTTAAAATCATTTGTTGGATTTTATTTGAGTTTATTTGGATTTTATTTGCATTAGAAAATTGCACGCTTTCAAAATTGCATTTTAGGGCCAAGAAAATATTCATCTCGTTCTAAATATTTCATTTAGACGGTGAAAATTTGTTTTGGTATTTTTCGATTTTTATTTTATTTTATAGGATTTATTTTCTGTCGGTGGAATAATTTTAAAAAAAACTTCATGCACTGACAGTGCCGAACCCACTGGGCCTGCCTAACTCCCTCAAGGCCACCACCTTGGCGCTACCGGGCCGCCGACCTGACGAGGAGTCCCGCCGACCTCATCGCCGCCAAGGCTTTGCCCCTCCTCCAAGACGCCTCTATAAGTCACCACACGCCCAAACCACCACCACCACCGCAGCCTCCGCCCCGACTCCACCCCGAAGCCGCACTGGCCAGTCCAGGCTTGTGGCAAGCAAGAGCCGAGGCCGCCGCCTCCCGCCGCCACCCCGCCACCCACGCCGCCTGTCAGCCAGACCGACTTCCCTCCTCGCGGAGCCCCGCCGAACCGAGCCGAGGTAGCCGCCACCGCCTGTGTTTTCGAGAAAACCGCTTTGATTTTTTTAGAAAACCCTAGTTTTCGCTTTTTTAAATAGATCGGATTTTCTCCGTTTATTTATTTAACGAGTGTTCGCCGTTTCGCTCGCTTTAACGAACGCGTTTCTTCATTTAGGTCCAGATAACGAACGCTCATTCGTTAGTATGTTCGCCGCTTTTTCTTTTTCTCGGTTTTATTCGCGATTTTTCCGTCGCGATTTCGATCCGATCTTAGTTTCGCTTATCTTTTCGCCGTTAGTCGGAATCAAAGCGATTCAAGCGCCTAGATCTTCGCTCTTGAGACCCTCTTTCTGTCTAAACAACTTAAACAAGATTTTGATACTGTAAAATTTGACCTTAGTTCAGATTAGTAAACGGATCTTGTTTCTTTCGTCGTTTGAGTTTCGTTGTTCCGTTTGGTTTGATTCCTTTTGCGAACCGGAGTTCTTAAGTTGAACTTTCTGGTCAGCCTCGTTATTTGAGTTTTGCTTGTGCATCTTTGCTTGTTGCTTATGTATGTTATTGTTTGCTTGCGATAGAATTCCCGGAGTGCGAAGCGTGTTACTACGAGTCTCTAGGATTTGCAGATCGTCAGCAAGGCAAGTAACACATTGATCATACTCTTTTCATACCTAGTTTTTATGCATTAGTTCCTATCCTCAAACATTTCATGGTTAGGATGTATTTAACTTGTGGGTTGGGAAGTAGTTGTTGAGGTAGAACATATTGCCCTGTTACTATCAAACCCTTGGGAGTTACTTCTACGTGTTGCTTATATTGCTATGCTATGCTCGTAGACGTGGTTGGGTTTGAGTGAATCCATGACGGATGTGAGATTGTTAATTAATGGTTCAACTTAAGGTGGCAACTTAAAATGAACATCTGGGTGGATTGAGGCACCTGGGGAACCTAGTGTTGTCTGCTTTTTTTTTTGAAACCTGGGTACCCGTGTGATCTTCCTATGGACCACCATCCAGGCTTAAAGGGAACTGAGATGATTCATGCTAGAAACTTCCGTGCAGCCACAAGCTACTATGGGATCTAGCATAGTTGAGTAGGTTACGTGAAGCTCTTGAAGAGGTAGATCAGCAGTAGTGGGTTTTGTAGGTTTGGTATGGTCTACCCGAGTAGAGAGTTAATGTTTCGAAAGATCGTGTCTTGGCCATCCGCTTTCAAACACCATGCAAAGGCAAGAACAATGGAGGCGATCGAGTCTTGTGGGGAAAAGTGCGCAAACCTCTGCAGAGTGTACAATCTAATCATGGTTAGTCGTGTCCCCGGTTATGGACAATGTTGAGTATCTAGTACTTGGGTTATCACATGTATCTCATCACTCTTAATTAATATTGTTGGGTTCTTAACTACTTTAATTGGGATTGAGTTAGTTATACCTTCTCAATGTTTCAACCACCATGATAGTTAAAGTAAAACTATTCCTTTGTTGTAGGGAAAATTGGCTTTTCGCAAAACTATAACCATAGAGCTTTCCACCACCTAAATATGCATGTAGTGATAGCATTATTTTGTTGTTGTTTCATCGGTTATATTGCCAAAGATATTCCATGTGTCAATTGTTTCTCGCTGCAACGTATTATGTTGCGCACTTTTCGACGAGGAGTAAGGTTCGTTAGGTGGTTGCAAAGGCAAATTTCAGCTATGACGTTGGAGTTGATGGACTCACTTATCTTCCAAGCCTTCCGCTGTTATCGTATTAGATGGCCCTAAGCCATATTATTGTAATAAGTTCTCTCGAGACATTCGATGTAATAAGTGTGTGATTGGTACTGTTATAAATCCTTCGAGTAATCGTGTGTGTCAAGACATCGATCCAGTGGATGACATCAAGCACATAGACTTGACCATCCGAGGTCGGGTCGCCATAAGCCACTTGTGTGCGAAGCACGCCGGTAGAACCAGCCTCGCTGAAGCGACGCGTAATGTCGGTCCGGCCGCTTCATCCAACAATACAAATTTAATAAAAGTATGACATGCTGGTAAGCAAGATGACTTGTATCGCCCACAACTCACTTGTGTTCTACTCTGCATATAACATCTACGCATAACCGGCTCGATA